>JAPMOB010216813.1:0-38345 GCA_029875015.1 Lepomis gibbosus | reverse complement strand
CACACACACACACACACACACACACACACACACACACACACACTTTTGGTCTCAGCTACATGTACACAAGTAAATTTGTATAGCTTTACATGTTTTCATATGTATATTGTGTGCATAAACTGGAATCGACTTCTTGTTTGATGACTTGGTCGAAACAAACACAAAACCAAGAATCTCTCTCCTTTCGATTTCCGTCAGACATCTACACCACAGCTACACTGCACACCGTTCATTTTCCGCTCTGTTACTTTATTGATTGTGGCCACAATTATCCACTTTTCTGAAGCACTGCATTAAGTGAATTCCCCCTTTGTTGGACAATAAGTACAGAAGGTTGGCTAAGTCATGCTATTCCTCAGCCTAAGGGGACAGTCTCCTTCTCCTGCACCCTCATCATCATTAGCAAGCCCAGATAAAAACACACCTCAATTAGTCCACCTCTGCTGGGGGAGCCACATCAAGTAAGGCAGACGCTTCCAACTGACCCATGCCATAACTTCACTTACAAGGGCCAACACCATGTCCACACTGAGGGCCCAGGATGACATTATGGAACAATCATGCATTGCTTAAAGGTGTCAGCATTCAAAGGGAGCCTTTAATTAAATCCCTAAATATTTTGTCTGTCTTGCAATACAAGTTTGAAAATAGTACATGTACACAAATAACCCGTAGGTAAAGAACTGTACCCTTAGACTGTACATACAATGCACAATCAGCATGTTATACTGATATGCAGTCAGCAAGACTCTAATGAACTCTGAAAGAACACTTGCTACTAGAGTTTTACTTATTACAGCTTAAATACATAACATGCATAGCAAAGTTACATTAGATAAAAGATACATCAATGAACATTTGCCCTAACATGTACAGTATCAGGGCAGCAACTAAAGATTATTTTCATTTTCGCTTAACTTATTTTTCAATAAATCATTTGTTCAAGGAAATGTCAAACAATATTAAAACAATTCCAATCCCAACTTCCCAGAGCCCTAGGTGATGTATTGTTCTATCTGATTAAAAGTCTAAAACCAAAGGTATTTAGTTTACTAAGATGTATGACAGAGAAGCAGCAAATGCTCCCAGTTGACAAGCTGGAACCTGAGCAATTGTAGCATGTTCTCACTATTTTTGTTTGATAAATGACTGAAATGTTTAGTCACTTATTGAGAGTTGTAGATTATTTTTTTGTCGATCGACTAAGCGATGAATGGACTAATCCCTTCAGCTCTACATAACATAGTTTATTTGGGATTTCTTGTCCACATCTACAAAGCTTTAACCAGCTTTTTAATTCACAACTCCCCCGTTATTTTCATCTCAGTACTAGCGGTCTACACCACCTATAAACCTCTCACACACAGCAATCCACTCGTGATTAATGAAGTGCTTACTTAACCAATTTAAACCTTTAATTCCTATTAATTCAATATAATAGCCACCCTCTCTGCCAGAATTAACAGCACTCCAGCAGAAACGTACAAGTCTCTGCAGGCCAGAAAAAGTCAACCCAGCAAATTCCATATTCTTTGATAAATATGTAACAGTATGTATATCACTGTTAAAATGCATAACCCTCGTGTAAGACCCCTATCAAGTCTGCTTTACACCTGTATTACATTTCTCCCTCAATCAGCAGCTTTTCTGAGACACCGGCATCCCACGAGGAGCAGAAACCATTACAAGGGACTGCAGCTCATTTGCAGAAAGATTGGAGATCACGCTGCATCAAAAAGTATGTGAAGCATTTCTGGGAACAAAATTGATTTATTCCATTTCTATGTTTGTATGCAGCATCAGTATCAGTGTATTTAATGTAAATCTCCAGTCTGGCATTGAGTTGCTGTGTAGGTTGCTGCTTATTGTGCAAGTAAGAAGCAGGGCAATCAAATGACACAAGGGGCCTGTTCTGGTGCAAAATTAAGGTATATGCAGTTTTTTTTTTTTTTTTACAAAATATTTTATCTCAAACCGAAGGATAAAACATATAGGCAATGTAACAAATTATATCAATCAAACCAAATTATACATCGTGCCTTTTTCTGATTCACTGATGCCGCTTGTTTTAGCTACATTGACATTAGGCTGTACGTTGGTGAAATAAAAGGCATAAGCAAATAAATAAATATTTCTGAATATTTCCATTTTTACTTAGGAAAAACAGATCAAGCAGAGCCCGTGGCTAGAGCAGCCTGACTGCATGCTGGTGGGGGGTAAAAGACAGCCTGGGGGGTGTGGAGGGCGTCTGTTTTTTAATGAGCTGAAACTTTAAATACTGCATAATATATAACAAAAATGGATAGTTCATTTAACTCTCCCGATAAGTTGCGGAAAAACTATTAAAATCCATTACTCTCTTAATGTCAACAGAGTAAGCATTAAGTATGAATGAAGGGAACATGATACCACATCATCCACAACAAAGGAAAACAAAACAATAATCAACTTGAACTGGAAGAAAAAAAGGATTTGGGCATAGAGTTAAGTGCACAAGCTTTAGGGCATATACTAAACACAGTAAAAAGCAATGACAATGATATATTAAACTATACAAATTTGGATAAACTGCAAAATAAGCACAAAATGAGGAAAACCTTGATAAAATTGTCCAGAATTTGTATTTACTGTAACTTAGTCCTAATGTCAGCTGGGAGTGGTTCAGAAAACCAAGAACAGGTGACTGACAGACATTTCAGCCACCCACTGACAAAAGCTTTGCCAACACTGATTGGCACAGCAGGTATAGTGTTTAGTGTTTCTATAGTCCCCTTCCCCCTGTACACACACATGTATACAGACACCCATATACAACATGTCATAAAGAAAAAGAAAGAAGAGGGGATGTAAAGACAAGAATTATGGTGCCCCTTGTCATCCCTGGGGTCAAGAAATGCACCATAATAGATTTTTAATGGCTTTAGTACACTATCCCCCTCCAAAAGAAAAAGAAAAGGTAGTGTTTGAAGTGTCAATGACAAGAGATCGACAATTATTAAATGTTTGATATGTCTCACTCTGCTTAAGTATTATTTAAGTATTGCTCTTCCAAAGCTGATCAAAGTGTGCATATGCCTGCAGCTGGAGATGTTTCTAGTTGAAAAGTAATGAGCTTTATGTTTCAGTTGTCACATTATAATTCAAAAAGTGCCATTGCCACAGTGAATATTGTGACAATGTTGGCTGACACTTCTGCATTTAGATGTAATTCCAGTGTGATCCTTAAAGTGATCTGAGTGATGGCTCAGGTACCCCTGCTGCTCGTGGAGCAAGCGTGGAGACGGAGCTGGTGGCCGATCTGGAGGCTTAATAATGATAACCTCGCCAGCATTAGCTGCAGGGGTTGTTCACACAATAATTGTTTCTGCCAAGCCATATATCTATATGACAGAGAAAAAACGGGTGTGACTTTCCTGCTGAATAATTGATTTAAGAATTGGCTGCATCAACTATTTAAAGGAGATGAACGTGGTTGTACTATTTATTTTTTTGCAGTGAAAAAACTGTGAACTTATTAGCTAAATAGAAGATAATTACAAGTCTCTGCAAGTTGATTAGCAATTTCACTGCTGAACATTAACAATTTACAGCAACTCTACACTCAATTTCAGCACTTGTTTTGCTTTACTTACCTAAATTCTAAACAGTACAGGTATTTAAAGATTTCACCTTGACAAAAGTTATTACCAGCTTCAGCATGCAATTAAACTTGCCAAACAGGCATTCATTCTTTGTTCATTACCACATTAGATGCGTGTTAGGTAATTTAGTCACTTCAATACAGGACAAGACTACAACAGCTATTAAAAGGCATAAATCTCGCACCAAACACTGATATATTTTGTTAATTTACAGCAGCTCATTTGCAGTGCAGATACCCTAGACCTGCACCGGTAGTGACTGAGGTTCCATGTGTAATGCTAAGCCTCTGCCCGAGCTGAAGGGGTGCCCTCCCCTGCAGTTTAGAGTGACTCAAAGGTGAAGCCCTGAAAACAAATACAATGTACTCACATGCTCCACAGTTTAGATTTCACTGACTCGCATCATCCTGTAATAGCCGCACACAAAGCTGCAGTCAGTTGCAACCCCATGCAATTGTGTCTGGCTGTACAGTGGTATCAATGCAGCTCGCGGGTCAAAGGGTCAATGAGTAATTAAGACATGGTTGCCTGAGCATTCCCCATGCACACTTTCAGTCCTGATGAAAGGTTTGAAATGAAAGGAGGGGGATTTAAGTGCAGCCTAATACTATGGATCAAATTTCCATAAGTGTGTCTAACTGTTCCTTGTTCAAGGCAATTAGTATGATTAAGAGATAGTGTGCGGTCTCATCACGCTGTTTAAAGAGGATTTTACACGTGAATTCTGCATCAGGTTTGGAAATTTTGTACATGACAGATGTTATATTGCTTGAAATAAAAACATATTTAAGACAGTATTCTTTCAAATGTGATTGGGGAGTTGTGCAAATACTGTACAACCAGGAACTGCAGTCTGGTTCAGTAATTAGTGCTCCTGTCAGCAGAACAAAGCTTTCAGGGGAAAGGAGGTGATGGTGATGCTAGTCAAAGTGAGTGAGTAAGGCCTAGAAAGACTCACATCTAAAGACCATGAGAAAGGAACATTTAACAGCTTTTGATATTATTTTATGTTCAATTCAATTACCCAGTTAAATCGTCTTGCATAGAACGAGTAAGACACTCATGAAGACGCTGTACATAATCGACTGCATGTAGGCAGATAGCATAGCCTTCAAGTGCAAAGAAGGTCAAAAGGTGCATTGATTTACATGTACAACAAGAAATTATTAGTTCGCTTTCAATATTGCTAAAAATTAAGAGGCCAGGGCCAGAAAATTGAGGTCGCCAATAAATGCTATTAGTAGGAGATGCTGAGGGGTGAAGAAATCAATATGGCAGTTTGTCAACCTGCCTCTCGGAGGGAGCAGGACTCTGCATCAGAGGTATGTGTGCCCTGTCAGCAAAGCACATTACCAGAAATCAAAGGCCAGACAAGGCCTGAAGGAAGGGATGTAGATGTCTCTTTACAAAGGCCACACCATGGTAATTAAAACCTATTTTATCAGACCTGTCTTGTCACTGTTTTTTTTCTCTACCACTATTGACTATCTGTTGCATGGAGAGTGATCACTAATTTACCTTTAAATAAATGAGACTAGGTTATTTAAATTCCTGTATTTGTCACACAAAATGAACCCAAAGACATGGCAGGATCAAATAAATGCTGCCACTTGGTATCACCTATATGAATTATTAATTCTTAAGACATGGGCATTGAAGGAAATGCAGTCTGTCTTATTTACCATCACATTTCCTCAAGAGCTCATCTTGAGGAGCTGGCTGATCCTTATAACCAATAAGTGTTACGTCCATGTGGCAAAAAAACCCATTACAGCCTAAGGATCTGTTGTCAGTTCATGCACTTTAATATTTGTTGTAAAAATATACTTTTACAATGTAATGACTTTAAAGACACATGGACTGGCGGCTGATATGCTAACAGTCGTGAAAACATCCAGGAAAGTGTTAAACATCTAGGTAGTGTTAAATAGTCTATTATTTGAGAAATCCTAAACTTTCCATGAAATTTTAATGGAAAGTTAGCTTTCCAAATGAACAGTCAGTATTACATGTCAGTGTAATAACATGCACAACTGACTCCTTCATTGCAACTTTTAAATCTTAAATAATTAACCACAAATTAACCTGTGCACTCAGGGTGCATGCACCATGGGTGCATTAATGACACAATATGGCACTTTTGTCAACCGGTCCACAGGATCATCACCTTGGGAACTGTTGTAAATACAGAAGCTTGGCAGACAAGTGTTTTGAAAACACATTCAAAATAGTGTTTTCTTCATGGTTTAGTACTGTGCGCCTTCCTCTTCTTTGTATGCAAAATAGACTGTGATGGGTCCAACACTTGTCTGCACTGTTTCTGCAGCTCCCACCACCATCCAGCAACCAATGCCATAGGCCAAACAAGGGATGCCTGCAATAAAAGGAAACGTGATTATGTATCGCTGCAGTTTAAAAAAAATATAATTATCTGCATCTAATAATAAAGTAGAATGTATACTGACCCAGATTAATAACTTTCAACATGGTGAAAAACTTATCTTCAAAGTCCAGGTTCTGTGGAGGCGCTTTGGTACAGTGATATTTTATAAAGGGGAAGCAGCCTGTTCTCAGTATGTGGTAGTTTGATCCTTGGACTCTCCAATTAAAGTTGGACTGTCCAAACTGGTCATTGAGGACGGAGCTGTAGCGGACACAGTAGGAAGTCCACGGCGGGAGTTTACGCTGCAGCAGGTGGCAGGTCAACACCTCTGAGGCAGCTGGTCGTGGGCCTCTCCTGCCTAATGTGCTCGGGAACAGGGCGATATTTACAAAGATGCCGTGTGCCCTCCTCAAAAACTCCTTCATGACGTAACTTTATGCAAAAAGCAGAATGGTTCACCTTTGCTGCGGTTCGTGTTTTTATCATCTGGACTACGTGCAAATTACTCACAGAGCTATGACTAGCCATAGATGAAATATAACGTTACCGACATTTTAAAATCAGCTTATGTACAACAGCTGCAGCTGCAAGTCCTTCAAAGCGATTGTGAAAGGAGGATAGTGCTGCACACAGGACAATTTACATGAACAGCCATCGTCAACTAAGTTTAGCAAACAATACCAACAGTTCCTGTTAGTGAGCTAGTTTTCTCACTGAAGATACTCCGTTACACGTCCGGATCGTCCGGATACACATGGTGAACACACATTCTGCATTCTGCAAGAATTGCCGCTCCCTGTGCGGGCGTACGTGCCGTAGTGCTTGCTGCTCTGACCTGGTACTCCTGCTAAAGTCATCCGGTTGGAAACGCAGCGCTGAGCAGTTGTTCCTCTTCACCAGAATCACAGGGGCGACTACCACCTGCATTTTATTAATATGCAGTGACATTACATGTTGACTGGATATTAGTCAAGTGCCCTGTGTGAAATGAACATCGTTCACCTTGCACCGGGCCACCCCACGAAACAACAAAGTAAAATTAATAGTTAAAAAATTAGTAAAATTAAAATCCAGCTTAGCTATCCGTTTAAAATGTTTGAAAGTAATGAATTACTTGTTGCTAAAATTTTTCCTCTTTTCCACGCTGACTGACCTCAGTGTTTGTTTGTTTGGCTGGTACAAACCTGATCCACTAAAAGGCGCTGCAACATTTGCTGAAATGTTCAGTGATATGTGATATTCAGTATATATATATATATATATATATATATATATATATAGAATCAATTCAACTAAAAATAAATTACATAAATTACAGATTTAATTTGTCCAGCCCTTTACAATTGAGAACTTTACTTCGGAAAACGTTACATAAAGAGTTGAAAAATAATACATAACTTGTATTATTAACCTGAGTAAAGCCACTTCAAGTTATGTCCCCTTCTTTAGAAGTAGAAGTGCAGGAGAAAGTAGTGAAATCCAGGCCATGGTTGTGCTTTGTGCTTAGCATTCCCAGCCAACTGAACTATGTCAACTCATCAGGCCCTGGATAAAATAAAAAACACATCCTTGCTGCAAATGTTATATCTGTATATTTATTATAAAATATTTATTTGTAATGTTGACAGTGGTTAATTGTGTAAAGCATAGATTTAGAAAACAATGACAATAATGAAGAATTATGAACAGCCTAAATCACTGGCACGGTTATATAATTTTGTACATTTTAAACAACTAAATACTGTATTTCTTAAAAACATATTTCACAATATACTGTATGATAAAAAAATTTATATTGTCAGCTCACAGAAGGAGTCAATTCAAATCACTTTCTCATCAACCAAAGAAATGTGTGGCCGCAGGAAGTGTGTTATGTTGTATGCATCTGAGCACAACATCAAAATACCAAGCAGTGTATACACACTACATATTCATTTTATGTCACACTAAACACAAAAATAAAACAACGTTTTATAATGTCAATACATGAATACTTAATACATTCATGAACGAAGCCTATTGATTCCACAGTGGAATTACCTTGTGCATAGTTTACTGTTTGTCTTTAATAGCTGTCATTTTCTAATTTTTAATTATAGTCAAGCCGTTAACACAACTCACAAAACCATTTATTTATTTTATAAATGTCCATGCCAGATTCTAACAATGTTTTTCAGGAACTTATTTGCTATCTTTGTTTGATCAACAGATTCATCTCCAGAGTAATTTGACATTAAAACTGGCTAAAACACGATGACTTAACTTGGTAAGCGTAAGGCACGTTTATCAGCGAAGCTGCTGTCTAAGTGGCAGGTTTACCCTCCACCGCTCACAACTTGTTCTGAACAGTCATCTGCAGTACATCTTCTATGTCCTTAATCAGCTCCTGAACACACATAACAAAAGATAAAAGTGAAATGAAATTACTACCCATTCAGCAAAAGCGTTCCAGCTGACCACAGCTTCACTGAATCGAGTCATGATATAGATGAGGATAGATTATTATATAAGTTATTAACATGGTACCTTAAAATTGGTTTCTCCTTGCATTTTAGAGGAGGTTATTTCCTGATGAATGGCTGACAGATTCCGAGCAAAGGTCACCAGAGCTCCCTGGAGATCTTCTGCGATTGTTCTATTAACAACAACCCAAACAAATGAGTTTACTAATGTTCCCCATGTTGCTAAGCTAAGAAACAATCACCCCCTGTTCATCTGATGGTGGTGGTTAAATGAAACTTTGAGCAGACAACATCTTCAGTCTTTAGGGGGATGAGCACAGCTTGATTTAACTGTTGCAGCACTGTGTAAGCTGAAGGCTTTCAGTGATAAATATGTTAAATAACCCTCTGCTTAGCAGCTTCTAGATTTTGTATCAACATTTGCAAAGCCAGAGGTGGCAGCTTAATCCTCTAAAAGACGTTACTTTACACTCAGTCTGGAAAAGTCTCTCATGCACCTAATCCTCGGCTGTTTTTTCGTGTGTTTGTCCATTTCAACAGGAAGAGGTTAAGCTAAACTAAATGGACTCAGAATTCTTTCTCCTGGCGATAAACTTTAAATTTCATTAATACTGTATGTATATACATTTGATGCATTAAGAAATACTTACATCATTCCAATACTACATCGCTCACTGCTGTCATAGGGAGCAAAAACAGTGCCTTGCTTCTTCTGAAATTTAAGAGTCACAAACACACAGTCAAAAGAAGAGCTGTATCATCACATAGTGTAGATTAAAAGAGTACCCCACCAATGTAGCATTGTGCTTGTATAACGTTGTAGGACTCTTGATGTACGCTTAAAAAACAAAAAATCAAAATCAATGCAGCTGAACCAGTGATATCATCTTTTTTTACTTCCACTCATTCTTCCTTCCTTGTCAAAACATGGTGTAAATATTACCCACAATGCAACTTAACCATTGGAAAATTGGTCGGAGATTTGGGTGTCTTATGCTAGTAGCAGCTTATGTATCCTCAAGCTGCTAGCCTCAAACAGAGATGGGGAGGGGGTTGTAGAGGTCTGTAAGCTCAGTTCTTTATAACTCTGCCCCCCCTCCACCCCCCACATTTTCACTTATTTTCTAACTTGTAGTCTTCAGACCCAACCGACGCTGACTCAAGTGACATCACTTGAGGCAATTTATCAGACTTAACACAGCTCCCTCTGGGGACACAAAAGGCTTTCAACACCAGTTTCCCCCCCTATGCAGTGGACCTGTAAACAGACTTTCATGTGTATAAAAGTAATCTCAGAAACCGGTGGAGTTCCTGTTTAAATCAATCTTATACAAATCTGCAAAAATAAACAAGACGTAAGGATGCTATAAGGGCAAAAAGTGAATTTTAAGTTTTTACCTTCATGTTAAATCCTATGCCATGAGCCTTGCACATCATAAAGAACACATTATGGTATAACATGGAAAGGTTAGAGTGAAACAAGTGGCTCCCAATAACTGCATAACGATTAACCACAGGAGGCTGTAAAAAACAAAGCAAAAAACAAAAAAGTGACATAGAATGTATTATCGTTGGCATTAGTCTTTCTGTTAATTTAAAACAAAAAATCCTTTTATGTTCTATTATATTTGGGGTAAAGTATAATAAGTGGTGGTGTGTGTAAGATAGGTAGAGTAGAGATGGCTGAAACCCATACACATGTCCTTAGGGTCACTGTTGAGTTTGGAGAGTGTGTGTGATTAGTAAACATGATGAGTGTGGGGCACATGTGATAAACTGTTGGGCCTTTCTTAATTAACTGTGGGGAGGAACAATTAATATTTAGCAGACATGCCAAACACAAGTTGAGCTTGTATGATGCCAATCAAAGAAACTATTTTTGGCACTGTAAATATTTGCATTCAATTTGAGGCAAAAGCACTGAAGAATGCACAAAAGTACTACTTAATGCACAATAAACATCACCATAATAGAAGAGTTCTGAGCGTTTGAGTGTCATAAGTAACACTACAGAAGTTGATTACTTGAAAGTGGCAGGGCTCAAGAGGATAAAAATGTTCCTGTTCTCAAGCACCTTTGGGAAACAAAAAGAGTAGGCTTAAGCCCCTGTGAGCTCAGGAGATAGCCCGTAACTCACTGTGATGGCTGTGTGTTTTCAGATATCAAACACCAGGACCCTCACACAACAATAAAAGTGTCCAACAGGGATTTAATTGTGTTTGTAATATGCATGCCCCTAATTATGGCCACCTCTAAAGCCGTCCAGCAGTGGCTCAACTGCTGTACTGAAGAACCAGGCCACCAACTAAATGAATGTTTGATAAAATAATACAAGTTGCAGATTAACAAGCATAAACTCAGGCCTACTGCTAATAAAAGAACTCTATTGTTTAAGGCTTGGAACCAGGTTGATGAGGTGTTCAAGCATGCAAATACATGCATAATGAAAATGGTATGAATTATTAATGTGTTGATTATTTAGGCTCATCTATCAAAATGATAATGAATTCAGCACCTAAACACCAATTGAGCTCAGTGCGTAATTACAGTATTTAGTTGTATTTAAAGAAAATAAAGAGCAAAACATTGATCTATCTTTGTGATTACTGTTATAATAATATCTTCTCATGTTTAAGAAAAACTGAACATGATCAAAACTGTCATTTTAAGCAAATATAAAAATGTACTTTGGGTGCAATCTGGTGATCACAGCATTTCTCTATGATTGGCATTGCCACTTCTAAACAGCCTGCGTGGCAATTCAGTGTTCCTCCAGTCATCATCAGAAGCATCTGGGTCATGGCCAGCTGGTCACTGTATGTAAGGTCCAGATCAATAGCCCACACCTGCAAACAAGACATCATGAACTCTGTGTCACAGCAGAGAAAAACAGACACTATAAACTTAATAACTCCAATTTAATCACAAAAATGGAACATCAGAGTATTTACCCCACCAATCCTTATAAAGAGAAGGGTCAGTACCTTTTAATCCTTACAATGTTATCCATGTTGAGAGGCAGGGGAAAGGAAAAACATGGTTAATGGTGTATGCTAGACAGTTTTAGGTAATTCAGTTGTGGAATGACACGTGCACAAAGTAGATCCTTCCCTGAGTATTTGGTTTGCCATGGGCTAGTTTGTCTGGCTCAGGTCTGATGAGAAGCTAAGTTCACATATGTATGGTAAATGACATCATTATAAGTATATTAAGGGGTCAGGTATGGTCGTAGCCGTCTGCTTAAACAGGGCTAATTTTCCCAATAATAACCTAATAGCTATGCCCTCTCTTCAAAAGTGGCAAATAAATCACCAGTGAAGGAGTTGTTAATAACTAAGTGGCAGTCGGCTGCCTCCTTCTGCTGTTCCTATTTGTCAAAGTAAACGCTCCTGCCACTGAATGCAAATCGCTGCCTACCCCGCAGTCTCTGTAACAGGAACAGTTCATCTCAACTAACACATAGATATCTGACCATATACAGTAATTCTCTCTTATTTTTTTTATTAAATTCAAATATATTGTGAAACAATCAGGTCATAGTCTAGGGCAGACAAATAACATTTAAAAAAAAATCTGTATTGATTAATCTGACAATTCATTTCCCGATTAATAATTTTTTTCATTGGAATGTCAGAAAATAATGAAAAATGGCCATCACATTTTCCAAGGTGATATCTTCAAATGACTAGTTTATGTCCAACACACAGTCCAAAAAAACAAAGATATTCTGTTTCCAAAATCAGTGAATCTTCACACTGGAGAAGCTGGAATCAGAGAAAGTTTGGCTTTTAGTAGTAGATCAATTAATCAATTATTTTAATTGATGCTGATATTTTTTTGTTGATTGAATAATTGATTAACAGCTCATGAGTTCAGATCATCAAGTTTAAAACCTAATATCTGGATTTTTAAGAGGCTGTTTTACAAAAAAAACCTAGCACGTTCAATGAACCACTAGAAGAAACACCCAAATTAAATTAAAATATTATAGTGATAATGAGTAAATATTGTAATTTAATTTAATGTTGCATACAAGCTATATGAGAACAATATGAAAGAGAATATTCAGTTTATGAATGAAGTGTTCCAAACAGTACAAAACAATCAAAGCTGTGTACATTCATGTTTAAAGTCATATGTACCACTCTCAGACACCTTTACTGTCAGAGGTGCAGTAGCTACCACTGGATAAATGCTAGTCTCTATACATCCGGTTGATACCTGGGCCTGAGTGATGGACACACTCCACCGCGCCACTCTCTAAAAAATCATACTCTGATGTCTCATTGTTGCTCTTTAACAAAGCTGTGGGAAATGTAAGCCTGGATTGTACCTGTTTTCTATTGCCTTGCATTTTCATTAAAAACCCTGATGCTGCAGCTGGGGCCCCACCATTCCACAATGTGAGGAAAGACTGCAAGGGCAAACATATGTGACCCACTTCTTCCCATCAAATAAAGTAGGCAGCTTTTAGCAACAGGTTTGAATCTAAATTGATGTTTAAATCCAGACAGGTTTGCCCATGTGGCTCTTCTCTGTCTGAGCGCTGTGTGTGGGAAGATGGTTAAGAATCTCTCTTCAATGCTCCTGCCTCTATTGAAGCACATGCTGTTTATAGTCTATTCTTAATTATGCTGTCAGTGAATCCCATTCAATTTTGGGTCAACACTGAAATTGAAAATTAATTTTAAGGCTGTCATTATACCACTCTAATCCGTGAAAGAAAATCTCAGCTTCTGTCCCTATGATGAATTTGAGAAATAGCACACTGATGAGTGTCACTAAAAATATAGTTTAGTTTGACTATATGAAATCATGGAGTGGAAGAAATACTTTGAGATATATTTTAACTTAAAATGAAAAGAACGTGGTAAATTGCAGTCTGTGTAAAGACTGCTGACAAAAAAATATTTCTGTATTTTAAATCTTAAAGGAACCAAGAATACTATATTTTAAAAAATGACTTAAATTCAAAAATATTTAAAGTTTTAAGATACAAATAGCATTGTCTGAACACTGCTTTGCCTACTGTCTTAACATGTAATCCATAAGATACTACCCTCTAGTGGCAAGCATGCCCTTAGCTACTGTCTACTCCAAATCCATTTTTTGTTTTACTGAAAATCCCTTATAAATGCAAACATAAATAAATATTAAACAGTGAATATAACTAACAATACATAGAAGACAGTCATTGAAATGTCCACAATAAGAGGAAGATGCATTGCCATCTGATGGATTTTTGATAGAAAGAAAAGGCAAAAAAAATGTGAACAAATTCAGCGTCCTTTATCAACGCTTTTGTGAAGCTGTAAAGTATCTCCAGTGCAGTACCATATTATAAACAAAGCATTTCATTTTACAGCTCTGGATCAATAAGCCGTCAATGTAGCCACATGTTAGGAGCAGAGGTTAAACCTTCATAAACCAGTCCATTTCCAATATCATAAATCAAGAAGGTTTCAACAAAACTTAATCCTGACAAATGGGATAAGACTTCAATGGCTCCTCGCTATAACAGCAAGACGAATTTCAGCAGACCACTGAAGGTAACCAGCTAGGGGTTAAGCACTGACAGGGCATCCCCGTGAAGCTGCCAAATCACTCTAGAGTGACCTATTGTCTGAAAGATAGGTGCCTCTGAATTTCTCGGCATTGTAAGGTTAAAGGGCAGGCCTTAAATGGTTGAATCAGTGTATCGACACAATAAGACCTGACAGTTTATTAGATAGCCTTGTGACACATTTGGTCCCTGTGTCCACTGTTTGCCTTGCCTGTTTTTCAAATCCCAGGGGAGCAGTAGGAGAGACACCTATCTGCCCATATGGATCCCTGATCCAGCCTAAAAATCAATCTCTTTCACTGATATGGTGACATAGACAGCACGTGTTCTGAGCACACCCCGGACCACGATTATTGTGGTAGCATGAGGTCTCACCTTCTGCTCCATGGTGTTGTGGTTCAGGAATGTAGTCAGGTCCACCGAGACATAACCCACGATAAGGCGTTGCAGACATGCCTGGCCCACACGCATGCAGATGGAGTGCAAGGTCTCTGGGTGTACAGAGGTCTGAGGAACAGTGGAGCCTATTGCTTCCAGTTGACAAGAGCCGTGAAGCTGGTCTCCACAGGACAACATGGTCACCTCACCCCCGGGCTCTAGTAGCAGATCTACTGTCAGACAGGTGACACTGTCTGAAGGGGGGTAGGCCTCCACCACACCACCTGGACACACACAGTGAGAGCAGAAATATGGCTACAGTACACACAGCAAGATGTTCAATGATCAGAATTCAAAAATCTCCTAGCAGCTGTTTAACAACCAACATGAATAACATGAAAATAATTTAATTTGTAAGTTCACATGGGCATCACCTGGGACCTAGGAAGGACCTAGGAAATTACTGTTAGTATGTTTCATATGGCTGTATTTGCAGGTGAATAGCATTCAGTGCCTGACAATAGGTTTCTGACCTTGCCTGAGGAAGGTCTTCAGGAAGCAGGCCCAGTTGGGATAGCAGGAGGTTTTAGCAGGCCGGGCGTAACGGGCAAGCCACGCTGGGATCTCATCTAAATATCTGAGCAGTACAGACTCCTGCATAAAGAAGGTGCATACATTACGGATCTACTGAAAATGAGTTGGTGATAGATCTGAAAACATTATGAATGTTTTTTAATTCAAACACAAGTCAATAACAAGTCCGGGCTTATCAAAGCTTTCTAGGTGTCGACTACAATATTGGAAATGCCCTTGTGTTATCCGGATGACTCCAGTGACTGCTTGTTATCCTTGAGACCTTCGGTGGATGCTTCAATTTCTGTGTGAGTGTCTGATGGATACTGCGCGAGGGTCTATCTGTGAGTGACAGCCTATTATCAGAAGGCCTCAGGAGTCTAATGGCTTTAACTCACAGCCACACAGACAGCACCTGCCCTCAATAACAACTCTCTCCACTGGGCAGCTGATGAATGCCTAAGCTAACCCCACTCTATCTGGGGATCAATCAGGGCTTGACTGGGATCGATATCACTCTTGTTTCTGTAACTAGGAAATGCCATAATGGTTTCACCACTTAATTACGCTGTTAATTTCTAACTTTTGTTTTAGGTGTCTTTTAAACAGTTTCACAACTCAAGCACTTCAAGTAGTAAATCTTTTTACGACATATGTTGTGTATTATAAAACAACAATTGAATACGTATGTTGACTGTATGAAAAGTCCAAGCGCTGAGTCTTCCTTTAAATACAGGCTTCTGTATGTATTAACATGTGTGTATGGCCATTAGACAGGAATTTAATGTGGTCATACACAATAAAGTATGTGAGAGATGAGAGATGACTGAATTCTGAATGGAAATAATGTCTTTGTTCTTTCGTCGTTCAATCTAGAGCGTTACTTTGTTTTGAGTATGTGCTGTCTGGCTTCACTGGAGACAGGACTGGAGATTATGCTGTTGATATTCCGGTCATGTAACAGCCATCATCATATTCAAGTACTGTAAGAGGCGAGGTCAAATGCTACACAGTGATTCCCCCTATACAAACCATAAAGCACACAATGGTGCGGCAAAAAGTGTAAGGGAACGGTTGTCATTTTCAACGGAAGAGCAAGCTCACCCCAGGACTTTGCCTATGCAGTTCACAGAATCAGCAGGACAGGAGGAAAAGAAAGAGAGGTATTTTGTAATAAATTATTTGGACTTAAACTGCGTACAGTACCCTGTGATAGGATTCAGGCGTTGCTTGGTGTCCACATAAAGCCAAGCAATCTGGTCATAAATAAAATAGATTTTGCCCTGCCTCTTTGATTGCCATTGCATCCCGCCGGTACATAGTGAAACAACTGAGAAGCTACAGTGAGTCTCGGGAATAGAGGGATATAGTCTGACTAGTCATACATTTTGTATATTCAGTTTTTGTCCCACCACAGCTTCAGCTTCAATCTACTTGAGCCCAAGCCTAATTTTATGTGTAATATTAAATGAAACTACAAATTGCTCCCTTGTACTTGCATTATTCTCATCCCTGGTTGGATTTAACATTTAAGTACAAGGGCAGCAACATTTCATCTGCTTAAAAGCTTCATAAAAAGCACTTCAAATAGGGCCTTCAGTGAAATGAAAGAACATTCAAAACAAACACTGGATCCACAGAAAATGTTTTAGCGTCATATTAAGGTATTTCATGTTAAATTATGTTAAGCCAGAATGTTATATTGTAGTTGTATATTTAAACTCCTCCAAGCAATCAGAGACTGCACAATATTTAGACAGAAAACATCTGTATGAAATGTGCCTGTACCTCTTCAGAGGTAGTGATTATCAAATGACCCATTTCGTTGACAAACTTAACCTAAATAAGGTGTTGCTCAAGATCTGTTTGTACACAGCAGGACAAAAAGAAATACTCCATCTGTTGACGCTATTAGGTGTAATTTTTACCCTCTTGTGCCTAATGATCCGTATGCAAGCTGGGTGAGCGCTTAAGTGTGTGTGTGGCCCCCTTCAGGCATTGCATGGGTGCAGATCTACATGTCTTTAACCTCTCTCTGTGTAAATGCTAAAAGATGCTTGGGGGCTTTCTGTAGGCGAAAACATTTTGCTGGAGGCTTCACAATATGCAGAGAAACACACTGCCTTCCTAGACTTCTGTAGAAGCTCCTATAACGTGGACGTGATCCCTCCTCCTTCTTGTGGTACCCTTTTAGGCTTTCTTTCGCATAGCCAGAAGGGATCTGATTGTTGGTATTATTCTGAAAGACCACATGGCATTCTTGTGAGTCAGGCTTCTTCACGCTGAGCCCATCAGAACAAGCAATAATTTAAAAAAATATGCACGCAGTCTGTGTAGACTAACGCCAAATCCACTCTCTAATCCCCTCTCTATTTTTACAGTGATTATAAAGGTATGAGACATTCCACTGAACTGTAAAACATATTTCTATAATATACACTTCAATTATCACTTATTTCTTATTTTATTGTAAACAATGATCTTGGTAAATATTTTTTTAATTGCTTCATCTGATAATTTGCGCTTCATTAATAATTAATAATAATAATTAGTCAATTGCCACTATTTTCATAAACATAGCTTTAAACACCTAGTGCTTAATGCTTGCAAATATTCAGCATTGTGCTATTATATTGTGCATTATCCTATTAACTGTCATTGCGGCTGCAATTAGGTCTTCTTTTTAGCAAAGTGCTAAGTTAATGAGTGTTATATCTCAAAATATACTGCCAAGTTGAAACATCCATCTACAGTTTCTGCTGTGAGGAGAGGGTAGCAAGAAGATACACCACTATAAAATATTCATATCTTTCTATCTAATCAACAGCATTGTTCTGTAATCTTTCAGCATATAGAGCCAAATTGCTGTCTTAAATATACACAAGCATAACTGCAGAATGGCGATGTAATACATTTAGGGGGGTAATACATTTTAGGGGAAAACAATGTCATAACAAAAAACATGCAATGAGGAGCACAGAATGTGGGCTTTGCTTTGATTAAAAGAGCAAGGTGTAGAATAAAGGCCAGTTAAAGTGTTGTGTCCATATGGCCCAGAAGCCCCGAGGCTGTTGGCCTACACTGGGGGCCTCGGCACTCTTCCCTCTCCATGGGACCCCAGCTGGTGAAACAAACCCCATTTACTTTCCTGTGCTGCCTCAGCCACCATTATGGACCTTGGCTGCGGCTCAGCCACTCTCTGCCATAATTAACAGCACCAATGCCACAACAATTAGAGCCCCGCACCGCACATACACTATGAATCAAAGAACGAGCTAATAGGAACAAAACAGAGTGAGCCATAAGAAGCTTGAGATGACTGCTGTTCGTTCAAATGGAATAAAAAGTAAAATCGTTGTGCTCCAAGCCCACAATCATTAGCCTGTAATTAGTTTACACAAAGCTCCCAGTTAAATGGCAAAATACGGTAATTAACACATGACAGAAAATCAAAGGCTACTTTGTAAGCATATGAGAAATAAGAGCCAGGGGCTCGGAAGCTGTGTACAGATTGCATCTGTACTAAAAGAACGGTTTATCAATTATTAAGTACATTTTATTTGTTCTGAAAAGGTCTGAGATTAAATCTGAATGTATTTTTTGAGGGCAAGGAAAATGTTGATATTTTGTGGAACAATTTCAATATCACACTTTAAATACTTAAACACAGTATTTGCACTACAATGTTCTCTTTACAAATGGCTCATTTCCATCCAATGAGTGTTACGGAAAGACAGAGACAGAGAGCTCAATGTTGTAATGCTAGAGCAGCAGCTTAAAGCATCAACATCAGCTGCAATTAAGGATTAAAGTGTTTAGTGTCGGTTGTACATTATATTATCTGAACATTTGCAATATATTGTATTTGTATTTGTAATACAAATCAAATCAGTTGTGAATCTGTGTGACATTAATCTATAAATACATATAAACAGAGAAAGAAATGTTCTTAATTGTCACTGCCAGGTGAATTAGGGCATTACTACCATTGGACAGGCTTTTGTTCTTTCCAGCACACCGACACTAGTTGATGTGTGTGCCTCAGAGAATGGATAATGGCTGTGTGTACAAACAGATATTTTATGTATTGATTTAATGTTCTGTGGCTCTTGGGGACAATGCTCAAAATACTGTACTACAGGGACCAGCATTGCGACTATTACATTAAGACATCCTACTCTGGGCTAAATGATGGCATCTCTCTGACCCCACTATGACCTTTGCTTTTGTTCATTCTGTCTCAACAAGGAGAACATTCTCCATTTTAATATCTTACTGTTACAGTAATGTTATCTGTTAAGTATCTAGTTGTTACCGTGTTAACTTTAAATGGCCGATTCCTCATTGGGATTAGTGTAATAATAACAGCAATAAACTTTATTTGTATGGTACTTTTCTAAAACCAGTTTGGAGGGAGCCATAAAAAGAAGGCATAATAGTAAAAAACATCAATTTAGAAAGAAATAATAAGGGAAATGAATAAAAAAATAAAACAAAACCTACAATTCAAGCAAATTCAATAAAAAAAAATTGCATAAAAGTAAATGTATAAAATGTGCTTTAAGAAGTGGCCCCACAGTTTATGACAGGGAGGGTATGACGTAAGACTTTAAGTCATATCTTTACCTGAATCCATTTTGTGTTCCATAGCTCAGGACCATAACGACGGTATTCCTGCAGGGCCCAGTTATAGCAGCTAAGATGGCATATATCACAGTATGCTGTACCTCGGCCACCATGCTCAGAGTCCATCTTGAAAAGCCAGCGCTGCACATCAATGTTTTGAGTCATAAGCTCAGCCAGGATTTCATGAAGCTTAATCAAGACAGAGACACATGAATTGCAAACTAAAATAATAAAATAAATTACACTTAAAAGTTAAAGTCAAAATGTGTTCTGTGTTATCGGGCACTGATAAAGGACCTCATGCTGTAATGGAGTCTGTGTTTTTGATCTCTGACCTGGTTTAGCGAGTAGATGTCTCCTTGACCAGGGGGTACATCAACCTCTGCCCCGGAGAAGATCCTCCTCCCTCCAGATTTGGTCCCGTAGAGCTGTGCAATAGCCGGCTCTGGAGCCAGGATTGGCACTCCGAGCTCATCCGCCACTGCCAGATCATCCACATGGGCCACTCCACCCACAATATAGGTCTGCTTCCCCTGAATCAGGTTCTTGATGCGCTCCAGGGTGCGTGGACTGTACTTTAGCAGCGTGGACAGGCACATGTTATGTGTCTAAAAGAGAGGAGGGGAAAAAGATTACTGCTGGTGCTAAGAGTTCTAAGTGTGTCTTCTAAGGGTTGTTTCTTGACCTGATTTATCACTGTGTACACACAACAGATCTATTATTGTAATAGCCAGCAGGTTTTTGACCTCTCCTGTATTCCAGCAGGTTGAATTGATAAAAGCTGCCTGTGGGAGGTCTCCCCTATCCTTCACATCTTTAATGTGTGCTAGCTATGAGCTCCTTGGGAATATAACTAATTACTTCACATCTGTATTTATTTGATCCACATGGAATTATCCCTTCTGTCACTGGCAGAATGCGCTGCCAGCCACGGGTAGCAGTGATTCATCTCAGCAACACGTCTGGCACAGTTTAACAACAAAACAGCAGGAAAATCAATAGAAAGAAATGAAGAAGACCATGTCATGTTGCACATTCAATCTAGTGCAAAGGGATATAAAAAGATGAATAGAAGTGCTGGATGAAAAAAGACAAGACAACTTGATTTTATTGTATTGAGGTAATCAAAACAATTCAGATATTTTGAAAAGCAGCAGTTAAATGGAATGAACTGTTAATTAAACCAACAAATATGGAATTTAATTATTTACTGAACCATAGCTCAAGAGCATTAAATGTATTTTAATTGGAACTTAATATAGTTCTGGTGTGTTTACCTTGAAATAACACAGATGTTTAATTTCAAAAGTAGTAAAAGGAAATTAAAAATATTAAACAGATGGCTTGTTGCTCTGACACTCACAAGACAACTGTAGAATAGCGATCTCCTCTAGTACCCTCTAGAGGAGAATTCACAAACTACAGATGCTGGGATGCAAAACAATGCAATGTCTCTACAGCTAATTCTAAGATCCTGCTGAAAACAATCATTCTTTAAAGTAAATGTGTGCACAAAATGGGAATGTTATTGACCTTACCGGGAAAAAATCTACAGCCTCAGGTGTGAGGATGATAAAGCGTCTCAAGCAGGATGAGGCCTGAGTGGCCCCGGCATCAGCCCCGTCTGTTGCTCCATCACACTTAAGGAGGCTGGTGTAATAGTGCACGATGTCGTCTCCAAGATGCCGCGGACATACATAGATCACCTCCACATTTTTATCTAAAAAAACACAAAGAGTACTTTACAAATTGCATGTTTACAATAAAGCATAAAGAGAAAATCAATGTGTGTATATGGTGGTGAAGCTGTTGAAAAGATCCTACCTCTAATATCACACAGTCTGCTAATTTGTATGTTCTGCATGGCGGCATATCCACGCATGTTGAGTCGCTGGCACTGAGAGTATCCTGTCAGAAAAAGGTCACAAAAGTGTGCACAAGACTTTCAAAGACAGATTCATACACTCTCTAATTGGCTTTATTCAAAATCTGTAGCGCTGTACAACTACCCTCAGATGTGTGCACTATTAGACTTGGGGGTGGAGTAGTTAAGTCTAATCACACAGTAGTGCAATCTGATAATTAATTTAGCTTAATAACTATCAGGTGCAGTGTCTGTCGTGTGCTGGGAGTTCTGTTGCACCATGTCCAGCCACCACTGAGTTAGATCCAGTGGTACCTCCAGGATTTTACTCAATGTCTGTCTGGATTTCTGCCTGAGAGAGAATCCTCAGCTGAATCAAGGTAATTAAATGATTGGATTCATGCTAATTAACAACAATGGGGTTCAACTTTCTAATTATCCTTGCTCACACAGCACTCTCTGTAGCCACCCCAAGTGCAAATAAAGCATTCCATCTGCTAGTAATTAGGCTTAATAATTTTAGACAATCGCTCAATGATTTACAATGCACATGCCTGATTACAGTCTAAATGTTTGTGCCATGGTGAAATTAGAACAAGAACGGATCATAGCTTACACTCTACGTCTAGTGCAAAAACACAGGAGCTTCTTCATCTTTTGTGTGTGGGGGTTGTTGTTTTTTTGTACAGCAATAAAACAAGACCTTTGTGCCTCTCAAAAATATGCAACATAAATGGCTTTTCATTTGCTTAATCTGCAAATTAAATGGCGATTGAGACTAAATTGTTCAGTTCCCTGGCATGGGGACTGTCATCATCCTGTGAGTGGTTTCCTGCAGAGAGTCATTTGAACGAGACAGAGTGCCTCCACTGGGGCCAGAGAATGGGGCAGCAGAGTGGTAAGACAGAGGATGACTGCAGCTAGATCAGATGTTTGTGTGTGTCTGTGTGTGTGTGTGCAGCCGGCAGAGAAAGCTACCTAATGAAGGGATGTGGATAATGGTCCTCTTGGAGGACTGGATGTGTTTCCAGTTGGCTGCCAGATGCTGGGGATGGAGAAAAGGAGTGATCAGAGAGGGGACTGCTTGAGTGTGTGTGTACACACACACAAAGACACAAATCATCACATCACTGCATAGCTATAACACATCAAGCCAATCTCTCTCTGGGCAACAGAAGCAAACCAAGCATAAAATACCACCTTAATTAAATTAAGCGTTTATTTTAGAAACATCTTCTCACAATTAATTCAATCAGCAAGGTACATGATGCTACTGCCAGGGGAAGATTAGCAGGCTTAATTAACAGGGTATGAATGTTTAAAGAGTGAGAACATACATTTAGTGCATGTATACACACACACAGTGATGTTAAAACTAAATGAACTTGTAGTTGAACACTAATTAATACTATGTCAGCGCTCAAAAAGATGTTCAGCCCAGATGACAGCACAGAAATGACATCTACGCTGAGTGGGGAAAAAATTTACAGAGCATTATGCATCTAGAGAAATTGTGCTGTTATACTGCTCTCTTGAAAGCTAAATAGAAGCATATTTTTTATTTCTTGAGCTTAAGATTGTAAAGTTCTGCTATGGCAGAAAGAAGAAAAAAAGTATTTGGAGGTATTGATCATAAAAGTTTTGACAACATAAAAAAGCAGTAATGTAGTAAAATTGTCTTTACAGCTTAACAATATACAATCCCCAGATAATCTAAAAGCTACAATTTCATTAAGATTTAATTTGGATCAATTAATATCCCAAACATTACATTATGCCACTGTATTTACAATCATTCTGTTGTAATTTTAAAACCTAATATCACCACAACATTCAATTTAAATATTGAAAAAATTTAGAATATTTTTGTGTTTTTATATATTTAGCTACTGTTAGATGTACGTTTTTTATCCTAATAACGACTGTTTCTCTATTTGTCTTCTTTTGCTCAAAATGTGGCTGTAGTTTTATTTTTTTTCATCTGTCTCGCCCTCTCTTTTTGCTGTTTCCCTCTCTTCATCTAACACCTAGTTTCATTCTGTTGTTCTACTCTGTTCATCTGTCTCACTGCTCCCCTCTGCTGTTCTGTGTTTCTGTTCATCTCATACCAGAAGTACATAAGCAGCATGTTTTAGTTAAAGTTGCACACCATGATTAATGACCCTGCATTCTTAGTGACATGGCATTGCCCCATTTCTGTCCTTACTTTTACAATCATTTACTCAAAGTAGTAAATTTTAAATGGATCTTTGAAAAGATGTTGGCTCAAAAAGGTTAATCAGATACTTAAAAAAACTCGAACCATGTACATCCAAAATTAGGATTTGTCTTATTTAAATTAATATAGAAGAAAAAAACAGAAACAAAGGCAAGCTTTGAAAAGGTGAAAGAGTAATATTAAGTAAGAGAGATGGAAAAAGACAGAGAAAGCAAATTTTTATATAGCAACATCACCTGGGCTCTGCTACGGAAATTCTCCAGTTGTCTGAAACGCCGGGCCTGAAGGGCCTTCCTGACACGACAGATCTGAATGTGCATCAACCATGAGATGGCAATGGTCCCTGCCGCCCACTTGCGCCGGCAGTGGTGCAGGTAGGCTGTCCGGGCTAAGTAGCGCCTCCAGCAGGACTGGATGTGGATGACAGCCGCCTCAGTGCCTCCCTCTCCCTTGTAGCGCTGACCTGGGCGTAAGACCAGATCCAATACCTCCTCCCAGTTTTCAAGCACTGAGAGGAGGCTTATCACTGGAGGAGCCTTTCTCCAACCATTACCCCAACTACAGCCAAACTCCACTAGCCGTTCCCCACTCACATTGGCCAGAGGCACAGCATACTCCCTGAGCAGCTTTTCCAGGGCCTCCAGAGCATCTACCACACTGCTCCAGCACAAGCTAAAGCTCTGCTTGAAGTGACAGAAATCTGTTGCCACTGAGTTGACCTGGCCCTTTATGATGGTAAAGGGATATTTGCTGATGTTTACAGGTATATTCTACAGAACACAGGAAAACAAGTGAGAGTCACTTAACCTTTAAAGACTTTAATAATACAGTTAAAGGAACGAAATATTGTCTTTGATCACTTTCTCATTCTTGATGTAATTGAACATCTACAGTATTTGAAGCAATTCTCACCTGTTGGCTTTTAGGGATAATTTTGCTGGTGTCTTGGATCATACCCATGTGACCTGTGCTCTTGGGAGAGGGAGGCGGTGTCTTGGTGGTCCAGAGGGGTGTGCATTCCCCGCCAAATGTTTCACAGGCAGACCCAGGTTCTGCTTCCCATTTCAACTGCTTGTGACATGTGGACTTCAGACCTAAAGTCACAAACAGACTAGTTCAACTGCACTCTTTCAGTGATTAATCAGAGGCAACCAGTCATCACTGTCAAATCAAGCAATAACTGTCCCTACAACATAGTCACTAAAGGGTTTAAACCAGAAGACCACAGAAACAATATAAAAAAATGACAGGAGAGCAAAACAGAAGACAAAATGCATAACTGTTAGTGTTGACCACATGCACCAGTCAACTATAATAATCATTGTTTCCTTTAGAGACATATTAAAACATTTGTATTAAAATGTATTTATCTACAAAGTTGAGATATAGAATCTTAAATCTACAATCTTTGGAGAAGCACTGACCTGTAGAAGAATATGAATTGTCTCTTGGGTGGAGAGAAGCAGCCTTGTGCTGGATCAACATATGAAGCAAACGTGTATCTGGCACTGATGAAAATAAAGAATAATTTTTAAAACATTGTACTAGCCCTTATTCATAAAAATGTCAGCCTAAGATATAAAGTGCATAAGTACAGATATATGCATTGTATATACTGTATGTATATATGATCAAAGTACCACAAACACCAAATGCCAACTGACACACAATCTATGAGCATTTGTCTGCAGTATAACAGCGTTGAAGTGTTGGTGATGAAGTGGCGAAATGTCTGTTTACCTGTCCTTAAGTCTTCTTCAGGCATTGCCAGGTTATGACGTCCCTTTGATTCAGTGGTCTGAAGACTCCCCACAGAGCCAGTGATTATTCTGTTATGTTTTGCCTAAACAGAATATGTGTATAAGATCACACATGAGGTTGTACATCTGATATTAATAAAATCAAAGCAGTCCTACCAGTAAATAAGTCCCTTAATGGTCCGGCCCTAAAAGGTTGTTGCCCACATTAAAAGAAGCCCGACTCTTGCTTCATCAAAATAAAAGTAGTAAATTACAAGTTGAAAACGTGACCATGTTTAAATTGAACATTTTTCTTTAGCAGATTTCTTTGTTCTTTTACAGATTCTTTTAAGTATTAGAGGTAACCAATCATCAGACTCATGCCA
Organism: Lepomis gibbosus; assembly: GCA_029875015.1. Lineage (NCBI taxonomy): Eukaryota > Metazoa > Chordata > Actinopteri > Centrarchiformes > Centrarchidae > Lepomis > Lepomis gibbosus. Next base: position 12,512 of record JAPMOB010216813.1, on the reverse strand, counting down.
GTTTCGTGATGAAAAAATAATTTTCTAGCAGAATGTGTATAAAGCAGTGGCCTTGGATAGCCTACATGATTACAAACAACTAATTAATTAAGAATTTAGGTGAGCCATAAAATTGGCACTGGCAAAGTTGTAAACTGTCCTGTAACCCATTTCCTGCAGCAATTGATAACACAGATGAAGATGAATTTTAAAATACTGTAATTCAAAGCAACATTTGAGTTACAACATACATGTACAACATAATGTATGTTACAGCATATGTTTTTAATACACAGAGACTACAAGTAGATTTAATGGCCTTGTTTAATATAAACAGATTTTGATGTCTGATTAGTCAGAAAACACAAAGTTTCTGCTGCTGATTCTCCAGACTTGTCACCTCATGTCCTCTCCTTCGTTCTCCTCAGACCACTGAGCTCTCCGACAGACCACAGGTAGAAGCCAGGTGTTGGAAAAATGTCCCCTCAAAGGCACACATCTGTTTCAGATGGGGTTGGGAAAAGGTTGTACCTTTTGTAAAATTGCTAAAATGCAAAAGCGCATTCCCTGGCATGGGTATGGAGTGGAGAAGAGCTGGCCTGAGTTGCAAGAGGAGGCAGCAGGCAGAGAGCCAGTGGTTAGCAGTTGGGGAAGCTACGGCTGTCTTATTGGCATTCTGGAACAGGTACCCACTTCTGTCCTGAGACAGCTGTAAACCAGTAGCCCATAGCACAGCAATCAGGCACCCGTTTCTTTAGAAGAATGCTGATGTGCTGCAATCTGCTGCTTTCCGCTTTCTGCAGCCAGCACTTCCATCTCTCCTATATCAGAGTGACAGTCTTGGCCGCTATTGCTCATGTCAGGTATAGATTCCCAAAAACATATTGGAAAAGAAAGTGTGTAAAATATATCTAAAACTAATGCCGACCTTTGCAAAGATTAATTTGTTTGCTGTGACAAGTGCTGGCTGTCATCACTAAGCCAACTGACCTTTACGCCATTGTCTCTCTCAAGTATGAGACTTGAAGCATCTATTAACTAGTACCATCACTCTTCACCCCAGCATAAAGTGTCTCTGGCAGATTAAGGGAGTAAGTATCAGGGAAAGGAAAAATTACATCCAATTCATCTCCATTGGTTGTAGCAGAAACTCTTGTAATGCTACGTAATCAAATCTTTCCTGAGGCATGTGCTGTATGTTACAATTAATATCAACAAAGAGCCAGGACACAGGAATCAATTTCTCACTGCACAGCCCACATAACTGGAGGACACGATCTTATTTTGATGATAGTTTATCATTATAGTTGATAATTTTCCAGCAGTAAGACTGAAGTGTGATGACAAAATCTGCTCTGTAAGAAAGCCAAGATAGCCATCTTTACTGTTAGAAGTTCAGAGTTAGAAATTCTACGGACACACACTGAATTCTCCCAGTCAAATAGTTTGAAAACCAATTCAGCAAAGGGTCACCAAAACTTATACATTTAAAGACCACTGAATCAAACGCTTTGGATAGATCAAGAAACTTACAGGGATCATTATGATTCTCATTTATTACAATGATACAATTGTTTTAAATGTCATTCACTCCATGGTTCTGTAGACTACTCAAATGCAGTACATAATTATAGGAGAAGCAACTACCCTCTCAGTTCCGTAAAATGTCTCAAAGGCTATAGTTGTAGTAATTACTTTGACCCACCAGGACTTTCACAGACTGACATGAAAGTCGCATAAGTATACTTTTAACATTTTTTTGTAGCATCAATTTAAAAGTTTGCAAAACGTACCATGCTACTGATGGCCCAAAAAAACATACTGTATTTTGAAAGTACTTATAATCAAACCTATCTGTAAAGTGCAGCCTCAATGGAAAACATGCATGATTTAAAAATGAATAATTCAAATCTAAAGCTAAAGTTGAATTAATCTACATTTATAGACAGATTACTTACATTTGTGCTCCTCTTGTGAATATCAGGGAGTGATATCCCAAATTTCTTGTGCATAATAGCTCTGTTGTTTGGGTGAGTGGGATTACACAGCAAACGCATGGTTAACGCTGACTTGTGCTGAATTAGAGAGACAGAGGAAAAGTTTCAAAACTGTAGAAACAGTATTAGCAATATTAAATATTTAAATGGTTGCATACTTCTGCTAGCCTATATTTCTGTTTGTCTTAATTGCTGCTCTATCATAACTTGTCAAAATTCACTTGTCTTGCCTGTTTTGTAATACAATGGAATAGTTGTGTTAATCTACCTTTTCCCCAGGTGAGAGCCATGGAAGGTCTTCCCTTTGTGGACGCACATCTGGGATACTCTCCAGAGCCGGTTTCCTGTGTAATGCTCACAATACCCATCACCAGAATTGATGCAATTCGAGACATATTTCTTCAAAGGTCTAACAGTGAGATGTTGGAGGAGCGTGTCCCCACTGTAGACAATTATTCACTAACAACACATGTAAGCATTTCCTTACTTACCATTTTGGGATCTGCGCTGTCTTTTTGTCTGGTTCCTTAATGCTTGGAAGAACCAGTAGCTGCTTAGTCACTGTTTTCAGATAATCCTCTGCACATTTCTATTAACAATAAAAGAGCATAGAAGTTGTCCGTTTGTAATTCGTCTAAATTTGTCTGATGTGTGTTTAACGTTAATTATTTATTATTGTTATTTATTAAGTATCCTCACCCTGATGCTACTCTCTGTCTTGCGAATGACTGTATCCAAAGCCTGAAAGTCCAGCGTCCCCAGTCCTTCTTTGATAGTGATTTTCTCAAGATTACTTTTGAGTTGTCTCAAATCATCTTGAACCTGTAATATACAATTCTGTTATGTACATACTGTGGAAAACTGATCTAAACACCCAACAACCTAACCTCAAGACAAAGAGAAATGTTAACAGTTAATTAAGCTTGTAGCTTGTTAATGTTATTGCCTGCTGCATTGTGGTCGTAATTCAGATAACGTTAACTTGAGAAAAGCCAGACAGATTAAATAACTAGTTAGCGTTAACTAGCGAGCAAAGTGAGTTAGCTAGCGTTAAGTTAAGTTGACGTTAATGTAAGACATCATTACCTCATATAAGACTTCTCCCAACTTATCTTCGCTTTTAAGAGTCTCAGACATGTTTTAGTTGTTTTAGTAACTTACGTTATATTTAATATGACTCAAACAATTGTAACGGTGTCATAATAAAGACATAAACAGCTAAAGTTAACCACCCAGGAATCATGTAACCACGACAACGAGAAGCCAACTTATATACTTTCATTTCAACCCCGAGTACGAACTGTCAGACACAATCCCAGCCACATTACGAACCACCGGCAAACCTTCGTTGCAATTGGCAGATACAATTTCAAACCATGAGCCTACTTTAATATTAGTTTAACCATTAACGTAAACATTTATTATGAAAATTTTGAGGAGCTACTTGGGGAGGTGTTTTGCCTGAACAGGCGAATTCAGGGCACAAAATAAATTACTATAACGCATACAGCTGTCATTAAACATCCTGTTTATCCCGGTGTGACATCAAAACCATAGACTGTATATAAAAAGATCAAAACCTATCAGATTCTGTGACCCAAATGGGAAGTTAAGCGCCAGAGGCTTTGTTGGCGATGTGAAGCGGTTGTAGCTTGGTTGGGTTTAGGCACTAAATGTACTTGGTTATGGTTAGGAAAACATAATCGTTTGGGTGTAGTCACAGAATCTGACAGGTCACAGATTTTGGTGTTACACCGGCATTGTCCCATATTTTACCGTTCTATCCCGGTGTCATCCAGTTTAAATATTTCAAAATAAATCTCCCGTACTTTTAACCTTTCTAGTGAAAAACAAACACACACGCTGGTCTTATTTGAAATGTTGCTCCCTTCCAAAGCAGGTCGCAGAATGTAGAACATTAGCTGTAACGTTAATGTTAATGTTAAATACTACAATATTTTATTGGCACATGCCAATAAAATATTGTAGTATTTAACATGAATAAATCAGAGACCAATGTAGAATGTGATTCTTGCACAATGATTTAATGAATAAAAACAACCCACCGAACTGAAACTACTGTAAGGAATTAATAATAAAACCTGTAATTTCCCTTATTTTTCAAATCCCAATGTTAATGGGTCGCTTAAATTATGCTGTAAGGTCAACGTCGCCAAAGACACGAAATACCGAAGGACCTAGTTATGTTATGAGAATAAATGATCTAATCGCAACGCACATAAATTTAGCTAAACGCGTCATTAGATTAAAAGAAGCTGTGAGCCGTGTCTTGTTAAAGCACCCTCTATGGTTGCACCGGAAGAGACTGTCGCAGCGGCTCGGTCAGAGTTTAAAGGTTACCAAAGTTGGTTAACGTCACGTTAAGCTAGCAGCTGGAAAAGCTGGTCTCAAATATTAGCATAATGTCAACTACAGAAGAAGACACAGGTCTTTCTATTCCATGTGTCCTCATCACTAGCGTTGACAGTGGTTTTAAAGAAGAAGAGCTGATAAAAGGTAAGTTTAGCTAAGCTTAACGTGCATGATTTGGCAAACAGGCTAACCAACGTTAAAGCTAACTTAACACAACAGATACCATTTGGGAGCGCCTACATGTTATTAAAACAGGTCAATTACCTGCTTGTTCGAGGTTGTCAAGCTGGTCTTATTTTAGTGATTTGTTTTTGTTTCTGATATAAATGTACATCGTATTTCTACAGCTAGCCGCGGTCAAATTGAAGCAAACTGTGCAGCTGAGCCTAACCTAGTGTTTCTATTTGCATGCGTTATTTATAACATATAACACATTTATATTTTTGCGTCAGAGATCCTCGGTTCGAAGACTTTGCCCAAACCGACAAAGACAGAAGAAACCGTAGCCTGGTATCCATGGACCATCAACAACAAATATTATACAGCAGACGTCAGGCTATGTGTTGTACCAAGCACTTTTCAAATGTCATCGGAGATCGCCCAGTCCATGCAGGCTTTCATCGCTTATTTTGACAGTACAGTGGTACGTGACGTTATTATAAGGTGTAGTTTGAAAATCTCAACAGTGTATCCAGTTGTACACGTTCAACGTCCATCATGTGTGCATGGTGTTTGCAGAAGGATGGTCTGGAAAAGCTACATCCTTGGATATCAGTGGTGGAAGATCTTGCTCCAGAGGTGCTCATTCTGGTGTGTGACCGAGTCTGTGAAAATGGTTAGTTCCCCAGCTGTGTGTGGTTAGCAGAAAGCAATGGAATACAGATTGCAGGGCCCAATATGGCATCTGAAATGTAATTTGTATTCTAGGGGTCACCAGACATGAAGCACAGCAGTGGTGTTTGGCTCATACCTTTGAGCTGGTGGAGCTCAATCCACAGGAGTTGCCAGATGAGGATGGTGAGTTTTATAGACAGAAGAAATTACAGTGACAGTGCGCACAATTATATTCTCATTTTTTTTTTCTCATGTTTTACTAATGTTTGTATTCTCATTTTTCATGTTTTACTAATGTTTGTATTCTCATTCACACGGTCTTTGCTATCTTTATCAGATGACTTTCCAGAATCCACAGGTGTAAAGAGAATTGTCCAGGCTCTCAATGCCAATGTGTGGTCCAGTGTGGAGATGAAGGATGGTGAGATATTACCAATACAATTTGGGATATCACCTATTGCACTTTCCCAGACTATTTGATTTATCTTTTTTATGTATGGTGTGTGACAGTTGATGTCTTTGTCTGATAGGGCACAATCAAGGCTTTGGTCTGATGAGTAGTTTGGTGGCCTCTAGACACAACAACCCACGAAACTGTCCACAAGATCCACCAGTCAGTGACAATTTTGTTGCAACCATTCATTTACTTTCATTGTAATTTTGTTCACATTTGTAATTGTCTTTCAATTTGTTTTATTTCTTTCTCATAAATCTCCCTTGAATATTAATCTATTTTCATTTTAAGGTGATTTAAAATCTGTCAGTTTTTGAGGAGGCATACTCACCTGTGCTCCTTCTCTGTGGCAGTCTTCCAGCTTGCCAGTAGAGGGCCCACATGTTAGTGAGGAAGCTAGTCATACAGAAAGTAGTGCAAACACAGATCCACAGGGAGACACAGTAGTTGGTAAGTGAATGCCTCTTGATGAGATCTGTTTTTGCTAACATCTAACGTGATTTCTTTCCCTATATCTGATGTTGATCCTGCTGGTGTATTTTCTTCTGTATGTTCATCCAAAACAAACACACTATTACTGATTGAAGTTGAAATGGCATTACGTGTTAGGTTATTAATATTCACTTTTTTTCTATTCATTTTATTCCCTTAGATGCAATGACTGATTTGGACATTCAAGAACTTGCTAATCTCACAGCTGGAGATGCAGATGTGGATAACTTTGAACGCCTCTTTACTAAACTAAAAGAGATGAAAGGTAATTGGGAAATGAAAAACAAATGCAAAACTTTGTCACCAAAATGCGGAGGGGGGAAAACAGCCTTTTTTGTGGCTTTTAAAAAAAACAAACAAAAAACACGATTTTTGGTCTGTTTCTGCCTTGCTGTTGGTGTGGAGGTCAAATATTTGTACAGCTGATAATTTGGTTTTCTCTGATTTTCAACCTGCAGACAAAGCTTCGTCACTACCTCATGAGCAGAGAAAGGCTCATGCAGAAAAGGTAAGCAACTCCACGAACCTGGTTAAAAGGTAACATGACAGCGACCTTTTTATAATCTGTGTATTCCTGTTACATAAAAGATTTATCATTTACCTAAACGTGTTTATGTAAAATCTGTTATCGCGTATTTACACTAAATCTGCTTTTCAGGTAGCAAAAGCATTTTGGATGGCCATCGGTGGCGATGAAGATGAGATAGATGGGTTATCATCGGGTGAGGAAAGCTAAAAGTAGCTACCTGTGACTTTGTCTCTTTTTTACTGATCCTTCTCCTTTCCTGGGGCTCCCACAAGATCCAGGGCCCTTTGACTTTCTTGTGGCACCTGGAAAGTGGAGATGCTTACAGATTGTACTGTAGGCATAGTCATGTTTAGAAACTTTTGATTCTTAAAATGAAATCATTGCAATATTGGTGTATAGTGAGAAGCAGTTGAATATCTTCATTAGGGAGAGAATAGAGGCAACAGTTGGCCCTGACCTTCAGTTTTCTCCCCTCTCACTATGCTCTAAGTCCTGAGTGAACCTCAAGACATAATGGTGTTGCAGGTGGAAAAACTAAAATAAATGATGTGGGATTTTGATTTATGTATATGTCCTTTTAGGTACAGGTGTCAATATGTGCAAGTGACATAATGTGCCTTATCATTGTAAGACATTTAATGCACATTCTGTTGAATCAACATAAAGACTCGTCATTTTAAATGTTCTGCTCTTTTTGAGTTTTCTCATTTTTCTAGTCACATTAACAAGCCATGATTGTTTTTGAAAAAAACATTGACAGAATTACTTTACTCTCAGTTGCAATTTATTAAATTTTCACAGATAACAAAACAATGGTAATTTGAGAACAAATATTAAGTGACATGAACAAAAAACTACCAACTAAGAATATCAAGGCAGTACAGATCTACCAACTACCTAACACACTGTAGTACACAGTATTTAAGTGTAACACCATGTAACTGTGTAAATAAATTACATGGTGACTGAGTCTTATGTACTGCAAGTACGTGCAGGATAAACAGTGGCTTCATAGACAATGACCGTGAGCATATTACACATGCTTGATATTGTACGGATGTGCGTGTAATATACAGTATTTACTGGACAAGCAAATTACCACTAGAACTGAAGCTTTACAATGATCAACAAGGTAAATTTGAAGTGCATAATTTTCCCACAAGGAGTATAGTGTACTATTGGCTAACGGTTGGTAATATGTGAAAAGACCTGCATTTATGTTTTATCTACATGCCATTGAAGGATGAAGCACAGGCATGGTTCTTGCTAGTGCGTACCCTTCACACTGAAGTCACACGGTGGCTAAATTCTACCAGTCCACTATGATGATCACTCATACTGTATGTCATGCTCTATGTTCCCATTAGGAAATAACAGTAATAGCTGGTACAGTAATCCTAATGTATCACACTTGGGAACCGGTCGACCCACGTTAGAAAGTCTTGCATTTAAGCAGGCCAAGTTTTGGGTCATTAAAGTCTTTTTGTGAATTGACTCATGCCAGAGGTCAGTCAGGTCCACCATTTCAAGCAATGCATGACAAGAAATCACAAGCTATAAATAGTTATGTACAATCATACTGAGGCAATAAAAAAAATATATTCCCATGCAGGACAGTATGCAAAAATAACTTATAAAATGTCTCTTTTCACTGAGCAAAATAGTTTTCATACAAGGGTTCTTTTCAAGAAACAATGGTGCTAATATCTATATTTGGTTTAAAATAGATAAAATACCAATTACATAATCAGAAAATTTACATTGATTTTTCATTGACACAGATAAATGAATAGGGGCAAAGTACCTTGTACTTAAAATATGAATTAAATGTATTCTATTTAATCACTACTCAATAACAATTTTAATGTTAATATATGGTTCAACTGATAAACCTCCAAATTTAGTGATTACATAGAGTGGTGCTGGTGCACTGATGGTAGCATATTCATAATTTTAGCTAATTCATAGAATCAAAAATGTTATGAAACATGTAAAAGGAGACAAAGCTCAAACTGTACCATAACTTCAACTTGGGAAACAAACATTTCGATCTCCTTTATATATAAATATATCCCAAAAAATTACAACACTGAGCAGACATGTCTGAATGAATTATAAAGAAAATGTGGTTATTCTATTTAAATCTATTGCAAATACCCTGTGGCTGCCCATTGAACACATGAAAACAAAACATACAAGTCCTAAAATAACCATCAAATGGAGACACTAAACGGTATTAATGAAAGTGTTATAGATGTGAGGTGAAATGTCAGCGAGAGATTTGATCAGTGGCGTTTCTCTCCATATTATCACAGAGAGCTACTTGAGTTTTCCTGTGTGGTTTGTCTAAGTCAATGTTTGAATGGGAAGGAGGGTTTCTGGGAAGAATGTACTGCTCCTAGGACACACTCGAGCAGTGGATGCTGGGAGAACCCATCTGTGTAAGGACCTTGTCCAGCCACTGCAAAGGGCCATTGAGATGCAGTTCTATCCAGCAGGGGGTGCTGGTCACTGTCTGACGTCTGCAGGGTACAGAGAAGGAGAGGGGCAACAGTTTGTCATTACCCATTGTACTATCAGTAACTATGTGCTTTTTGTACTACATCATAGTACCATGCATTTAAAATAAAAATGAGACATGTAATGTTAACTTATAGTCAATGCAAAGATACAGTCTACTCAGTATTTCTTGTCTTACTTGAATTAGCACCAATGCTGAAGCTAACTCTACAGGCTATTTCTGAAGTCATTCAAGTATTTATCAGAGATGTTTTTCTCCAGGGTGTTTGGTGCCAGAAATACAACTCGCACCATTCATAGTTCAGTGGGAATCCCCTTTGCAAAGGGTGTCTGAAATGTGTTCACCTCCCACTCCATGTCCCCTTCACCACGGCATGCCTGTTGCATTCTTCCTCTGTTACTCAACCCTCTCTTGCCAACTCACAGCTGCACCTTCCCCCATCACCCCCTTTTTCCTTTCCAAGTGTGCTACCGTCTGAACAACACCCCTTCATTTTTACACCACTAAAATGTAATTACCTCAAGGCTCTCTTGCACATTTTCTTCTTAAGTTTGGTGCACACAGCTTAATCAAACATGTGTGTCCTACATGGGCAACAGACTAAAGGAAAATAAATGACAAACCCTTAAAACCAAATGTATAAATTCAGAACTTTGTATTTAATGATAACTTTGCTGGGACAAAGACAACAGCACATGACCTGTGTGTTAAAGCAGGTACTTGATTCCACATTGGAAAGCTGAAATAAGATCAGCTAATTGAACACTTAACTATGGATGGCTTTTTATGCAAGTAACAAGAAAGACGTAGTGAGAAGGTAAGGTGTAGCTGTGAGAAGCAAAGGTACACTGCGTATCTGGTCTTTGCTATAAATGGCTTTATGTGCTGTTGTGTTTGCAGAATGACGTCTTCTACCAAGAGAGGAGCCCAGAGCTGAGAAGGGCAGGTTCATAGAGGGCCCACTTCAGAACCTCTTAAATTCTCTGTCCTACTCCCATGCCCTGGGGATTACTCAGACCTGGCAGCCTCCCTCAACATCCACTCTGTGTTTATGCAAGTCCACAGTACCGTATGAGAGAAGAAAGGGAAACAAAAGCAATGTGACAGAAGGAGGCTGTAGTCACTTGTTGAGTCAATTAAATCTTACTTTTCGAGTCTTTTGGCCTCTCTTATAAGTCTCGGCCAATCAAATTATGTATGTTCACATCTTTGGCAGAATCTCAAGTACTAAATTGTAAAAATAAAAAATAATGCTAACTGAACTGTAAAATGTTGCTGCCTTTTTTACACTGGATTGATATCACTGGAAAAGATTTTAATCACTAATATGGCATCTTTAGCAAACAGCATATTATATTTATTTAATGTCTTATACCCTTTGCCATTTTCAAGTCTAAAACAGTTACAGATAAACACATATTCAGCCAATAATGTGTAAATCTCAGAAAAAAATATAGTTCATTCATATAATTGTGTTAAGCATCTTTATTTGGTTAAAATGTCCTTATTTACCTGTACTCAGCTCCCCAACCCTTGACAAAACTCATGCGGATGGTACACATCCTGGTGAGTTGGTAGACAGCCTCAAAGCCCTGGTTGACTGACTGGGCGAGCAAAGCAGCAAACTCCTGGTTGTTGAAGATCTTTAGGTTGCAGCCTGCAAAAAAAATATTAATAGGCTTACTACCACAGAACAACAAGATTAAAATGTCAATAAAAATGTAGTTATGCTCTGGTCATTTTGTGTATCCTCTCATGCTAACCTGGAGGTATTTTGCAGACAGTGGCAGGATGCCAGCCATAGCGCTGGTTACAGTTAGGACTCTGGACAAAGATGGCGCTGTCACTGAGACATTCTGCAAACACCTCTCCCCCAATGTAGTACAACCTCACGCCCCGTCCTGAAAAGGGAAGAGAGACGTTTGTTGCTCAGCGCACAGCTACCTGCTGATTATGTCAAGGGCAAATTAAATCAGAGCGTATGTGGTCCCTGTAAAATAAAAAGAGTACCTATGTGTCTGCGTGTGAGCTCTACTGCCGAGTTGCGGTTGACATTGGACAGCAAGCCCAGGCAGAAGCGTTCAGAGTTGGAGGGGTCTGTGAAGCCATCTACTGTGAGGGAGGGCTGGGAGGCATGGAAAGTCTCACCTACACGTTGGTTCAGCTCATAGTAGGAGATAGAGCACCAGAAGGCAGACTCGCAGTATGTCACAGGCTGTAAGTCTGTGTGAGCAGAGGGTGGGGGGTTAGATGGACTGAAATACAAGCTCCAGTTAGATCCATGAAAAAGAAAGTTTATGTGAACAGGTAAACTGCTCTGTGGTCGAACTATTTGATTGTGAAGAAGCAACACTGCTGTAAAAAATGTCTCTTTGATTTCTCTTCAAAAGCTCTTTCCCATGACCCTCATGACCCCAGCCAGGGCCAGCCAAGAAATGACATATGTATTTATTTTAACTGTGACCTCCTGGTGGCTTTTCACACAGGTAGAATAATGTGGCAACCGGATATTATTATTGCATTTGCTTCCACAGGTGAGAACAGACCATAGACAAAGACTCAATTCATACCATATTTACTGTGTTACTGCCCTGAGGCCAAGCCTCCCAGATGTAGTCCCCTGCTCTTGTATGACGCTCATCTGCCTCTAAACTTCATATGAACAGCACTGTCGCTAAGGTAAGCAATTTTGACTTGTTTTGACTTGTTCCGACTGTGGGACATAGGGTACAGCCAAGTGGGGATGGGTCTATTGTCGCAAGATGATTCAGATTAAAAGCATGTACGCTCTTACTTTTACATCTACAGCATGTATGGTATGCAGTATGTGCCTTAGCCAGCTGAGCCACCAGGATGCGGTCAGCATTAATTGTAATTTATACCATGGCCACTGAGAATTCACAATTCTGACTGACAGGTGTTCATTCATTTGCAGTAACAGCACAGTATAACTAGACACCTTTGATGTAGATTTTTCTTTTAATTTTTTAATGAATGCACTGGTATTTAACTGTAGGTAATGTCAGTGAGAGTTTAGGCTTCTGTGGTTTAGCTGAAGAGCTTGGAGTCTGAGTTGTTTAGTTTGTGTAAGCAATACAGAAAAATAGCCTAATGAGAACTGTGCAAATGTAATTTCAAACCCGTTTGATACTTGCAAAAAGAAGAATGCCCAAATCACCGAATAGGGAGGAGCAAAATAGGAAGGAAATCTGACATATCATTGGATACAGTGCAGCCATCTAATGTGCTTGGTGAAAGGAAGTTTTTCCTTGCCTGTGTCGCCTAGTGCTTGCTCTTGGTGGGAATTGTTGGGCTTCTGTAAATAACTTCAGA
>JAPMOB010216808.1:0-12061 GCA_029875015.1 Lepomis gibbosus | reverse complement strand
CCCATGAAGCCGCTGGATACCGCCCTCTTCTGGATAGAGTTTGTCATGAGACACAAAGGTGCAGCTCACCTGAAAGCAGAATCCTACAGACTGCCCTGGTATTCCTACCACTCTGTTGATGTACTTATATCTTTTCTGGCTACTGTTGTGGTGATCACGTTTCTTTCTCTTGTGTTGTTCAAATTTGTATGTCCTGGAAAATGCTTGAAAAGAAAAACAAACTAAATAAAAATAACTAGACACCAAACTCTGTCCTCCTCTATATGCAAAAATATTATGCATAGTCATGTTGTTTAGGATTTTAGCTCAATAAACTAGAATAAAGGTTATTTAAATCAAGTCTTGATTATTAAATGAATATGTAAAACCTTCTGAAATAGCATCAATTTCTTAAAATTTTCCTGAAACAAACATACAACCATCAAACACTGGCTATAGTCAAGGGCAATTGAGGTTGGGTTGCATATCGGAGCCTTTACTGAATAACAGGAATTTGTTCTTTTATTGTCAATGCAGGATGATGGTTGGTTGTGTGAGGCTTTTTTCAGTGTCGTGTAACAATGACAAAGGGTCAACCCCTTCTAAGAAAGGGCAGTGTGAATACCAGTGTGGCACATTCCAGATTCAGGTTTGGCAGGCACAGCGAGCACCTAGAAAAGCTGATTATCTGAGACATTTTGTTTTTCAATGCAGGCTGCTAATACATTCATTACAAGAAACAACTTTATTACATTTTCAAGCTAACTGGCAGACAATATGGGGGATGAAGTTTTTCCTCCGAAGGTGACCTCACATCAGACTGAAAAAAAACTGTAAAAAAACTTGAACGTAATACATTTCCAGGTATTGCCAGCATAACAATGATCATGGCTCACAGTTTACCTTATTTACAAAAATGCACACGGCTGATCATTATTTTTTGATGATAAAGTAGGAACTTCAGATATTTTTACAATATTGTAGTGGTACTTTTACTTAAGTAAAGGATCTGAGAACTTCTTCCACCACCACCCATGTGGCTCTTCTAAAATGGTATGCATATCCAGTATGTCAAAACACAATCCAAATGTGTCACTTAAAAATAAGGTTGGTGTCAAAATCAGCTATATATTCAGATTCCAATTGGCACAGGCTGTAACAACAAAAAACTAATTTTTCTGATTAAATGTGAGAGGAGGAAAGATTTTTCCACTTTGCTTATTACAAAATAAAACCAAACATTTCAATTTACCCAAATTGTCAAAAATGTATGAGAACATTTTCTATGCTTTCCCACAAGAAGTAGTTCATTGTGCAGCTAAATTGCTGTTCAGGTGGACTGTAATAATAGAGTTCAGATGTTCCACAGCCACTGTACATCCAGAAGAGAATGTCATTCATTCATTGTAAATATTGACACTACCTTAATTTTAATGTGTGACACTGAACAAAATAGGGGTGCAACACAGGCAGGTGTTCATTTAAGTGAAGTTTAAATCATGTGAAACCTGGATCTGGATCTGGGTTTTTTTCCGTTTGGAGGTTGTAGCATACAAACATGATGAATTTGGTCTTGCAGGTGGATCATCTGTGGTTGGAAAGTTCACAGTTAAATAGTGTTATCTGTCTTTAGGCATGCCTTTGTGGTTTCAACTATTTTACCACTTGTCATGACAGAATTAGCTCTTGTGAGACTGAAAGTTTGCTACAAAATGCTATTCACATCTGCCCTGCTGCCACAAATGAAGATGTGGTTGCGCTGATCTCACTGACAGAAAAACCTGCTCATCTGAAATGAAAAGGCAGCAACCTATCATGCATTGCAATTCTTTCTAAGCTGATGGTCCATTTGATGGGTGACTGTGCTTCTCACATTGCCAAATGCGTTTAATTCACTATGTATAAGGAAACAGCGATTTTACAGTACCTTAGCACTCAAACTGTTGGCATACATCTGATCAGTGTTGTTGTATTCATCATCATTCTCACCTGCATGTTAGAAATCAAAGTCATTTATATGACCCTTAATAAGCAATAAAAACGACTTCTGTAATAGCACAAACAAGGTTCACTTACCTGCAACACTGTACACTCCCTCACAATCGTCAGAGTAAGAGTCCTCAGCAACCACAGCATTCTGATACCTGAGAAAATGTTGCCAATAAATAAATAAATTAATAATAATAATAATAACAATAACAACAATAATAATAATAATAATAATAATAATAATAATAATAATAATAATAATAATAATAATAATAATAATAATAATAATAATAATAATAATAATAATAATAATAATAATAATAATAATAATAATAATAATAATAATATATCTTTGTGTTAGGAATTGTTCACACCCTAAAAGGTGTTGTCCCATTTTAAATTCAAGTTTATGTATCCTATAGATAATACAGAATGAATAGTTGTTTTCTCATGTTGAACTGTAAAAGTAAATTTTAAAATATAGTTTTCACTTCATATCTGAATTGTCCATCTTTCAATAACAGAGTTCAGTTTCCTTTAACAAATGAAATTCCTTTTCATGTGGTTTAACCCTTCGTAACATCACATAATAAAGTATAGCTTACTTGTCATATGCTTAACAGTAACTTAAGTCATGTTAATTAAAATTGTTCAATATTCTTACCCTTCTTCTTCCTCCATGCTGAAAGAGTCCTCTGAAAATTTAAAAAAAGATTGTAAAATGTACAAAGCAGAGACCATTAAAAGAGAGTATTTTTTTAAATTATCACTATATTTTCATATATGTCAGGCGAATAAACAATAAATCACAATTGTTTTACATTGCACATTTCTTAAGAAAGTCACAATAACTACAAGACATGTAGTGACAAAAATAATTAACAAAATATGAGGTGCTCCTGCTCTTCTTCAGTGATTAGGATGACCACATGAATACATGTAAAAGCCATAATCTTTCATGCATTTTATGTTTTAATATACGGTAGGAGATAGGAGAAAGGGGGAATTAGAAAGGTGGAAATGTTTGCATTTAAACAGACCAGAGTAATGTTACATTATGTTTTCTTTCCAAGTCAGATCCATTACAAACTCCCCAAGGTATGCCTTTACTGTAATTCTATTTTCAACATACCATCTTCTGCTTCCAGATCCTCTCCGTCTGTCTGCTCCTGCTGGTTTTCCAACATGTCTGTATTTGCCCGCTGACTTGCCGCACTAAGCAAACACAAATCAAGGTTTAAGCAAACCCAGCATTGTTTGATGCAAACATCAATGGCAGATTTAGTTATGTATCCAGTATATTTTAGTTCACTGCAAACATCCTGCATCTAAAATGCACAATTTTGAGCAGAGCAATGAAAAACACTCAGTGTTTCTGAGGATATGTTATATGTTAATCAGTTTGGGAATACTCTTTGATTCATCAAGCAGCATCGATCAAGTTGGATTAACACTCACTGTGGATTGCACAAAGCTGAGAAGTCTGGTGAAATGGAGAAAAAAATAATTTTGAAGTTACATAATCCATGCATGCTCAGGTCATAATGGTTGATATGATGAACCAGTGTCACACAGAATAAAACCTATATCCGAATACATACAGATTTATTTAAAAAAATGTTTTTTTTTCTTTTTCAGTTAATAATAGTAGAACAGACATTTAAGACAAAATTTGATTTTCCGATCTTCTGACCTCGTTTGTTGATCCGCCACAGAAACAAGCCCAGTAGGCTGGATAACACCAGGGTTATCCCTCCACAATAGACAATTAGTAGATGAAATAAACTCCCTGGCAAGCAAAACAGACATGTCAGCCCCCTACACGATGATTATTGTGTTTTAACAGCTATTTGGCCTTTTCTTGAAAAGAAAAATAACAGCAGAGTAACTTCTGTAAAAACTCCAGATCCTCCTGTGGCACTTTGTAACCATGAAAATGTGACACCCTCACCTTTGACGTCGAGTAAAACTGTGTTATTTCCATGGAGTGTTTTCTCATGTTCTTGGATGCATTTAGATGGCAGCACCACGCAGCTGTAATGGCCCGAATCCCTCATGACGGCACCTTCGATGGTGAAAGTTGCCTCCATCCGCGTGACATTAAATGCTTTCATTTGGAGGATGGTCTCATTCCTCTTCAGGTAAGCCTGGATGAGTTGACATTCACCGAGTGTTTGCAGGGTGTCAGTAACAGTGCATCTGAATTTAACAGTGTCTCCCTCAATGACAGTGGACGGCCCAGCTACTGAAATAACTGCAGGGAGAAAATTGGCTGTGCGGCAGAAGTACTAAGTGAGTGCAGGGAAATTACACTGACATGATGCTTTTTTAGGAATGAAAATCTTACCTATAACCAGAATCTGAATGATATTGTCTCCTCTCTTGTTTACTTTGGAAAGCGAATAATTCCTTACAGAGTAAACACAGCTGTAGCTTCCAGTCTGATTAAGGCCAACTCTGGATAAGATGAAGGTGGTATCAGTTTGATCTGGCTTCTGGATCTTTTCACTGATTCCAACATCATCCTTACATAAATAAACACGGACCGTTGTGGCTTTCTTGGACCCAAATGTGCTGCAGGTTAAATAAAGGTCACTGTTCTCGCTTATGGTTTTCTGTTGGGCCAGGATCCTCGCTGGGAAAATATCTGTACCGTTGAATTGTTGAAACAGAGACAGACATCTTATTGATAAATAACACATTGCAAAACAATCATAGTAAGAATGCAACACACTGCTCGAAAGCTCACCATTAGTTTGGCTTGTGACCTGATTTGCAAGAGCACCTTGAAGGGATAAAGAAGTACATTTAATCTCTTTAGAATTGCACGCAAAGGTTCACTCAATTATAAATACAAATCATTAGATAGTTAAACATATCAGTTGTACTTACACAGAAGAATGGTTATTATATCCATGATTATAATTAATGTGACACCTATAGACAGTTTCCACAGCAACTTGTGAAACCCCCGTACAGGCACCTATCAAGTTCTTGTCTACACCTACAGACAGCTAAAAGAGTAATTGCGCAGAAATGATAATGAACCACTTCCTGTGCATTCTGTGTTGTCGCGTCACTTCTGACAACTTTCGTTCCAAAATTAAACATCATCAGTTAAAAGTTGTTCTTGCACGGTTTTACTGAGAAAATTCTATGAAGTGCTTGTTCATCATCACACAAAAGGATCCATCAGAAAATATTTACTTATGCCATTTAGAAGCTCATTCTTTCAGTACAAGGGCACAAGTATGGTTTCAACATTGGAGGGCAGGCATATTAAGTGGAATGGTCTGGGGGTATAGAACATTTTTAGTGTTCCTGAATTCTGATGATTTCTTTCTGCATCAATTTATGATGGAAATGTCTGTATTTATGTAAAGGGAAATTCAGGGGGTGGGAGACAATTAAAAATGTAAAATTAAAATGGAATGTAAAGCACTTAGGCTCATAGGCATTCTGTATTCAAATTTGTATGTCACTGATAAATTAATTGCTTTTAATTATTTATTTTTAAACTCCTGGACATTAACAGCTCCTGTGTATCAGACCTTTTTTCTGTTAAAGGTCAAGACTCTCTGCACATTCAAAATCTATGCTAGAGAAATATGACTGAGTGAGTGAAAAGAGTGTCAACCAACCCCACCCTTTCGAAAAGTAACCATAGCTTTACCATAATATACCTTAATAAATGTAGTGTTCTATAGTAAGTTTGCTATGTTCTATAGGATTTTCACCAGCTTTGGTTTTGTTATAATTTTGCAAAGGTTTATTGTATTAGCTATATAAGCCCTATATAAGACCTAGTAATTTTTTGAAAAAAACATAGTAAGACTGTAGGAAACTACTACATAAACACTAGTATAACTAGAACTTCACAAGAACATCACCATACCCAACTCAGTTGTATTAATATAGTAATTCTACTATTTCTATTATTATTTTGTGGTATTTCTATTGTAATTCTTTATAGTATATTTATATTTATTTATAGTAATAGGGTGATGACAGCTAAAATGGGCCATCATGTAAAATGAGACAAATAAGTTGGAGCTTCATGGCGCTCTAAAAGTTTACAGCCGGGCACAGTTACTGATCTTACATTATAGCTACAACACTAGTTGACATGTAGCAACAGTTTTGATTAGTCTGAAATTTCTCTGCTGGAAGGGGAGTGTTACAGGAAAAAAAATCACGTAGTAAATCATGTAGATGTAAATTTCACTCATCAATGATAAGGGTGATAAAGATATTTTTTTTAATTATAAGTAGGCTTAGTAACAAAGCAAAATGCTTATGAAAGATGTTTTGACTGGCTGTTTAAAAAAAAAGTTGATTTTTGTGGAAGTAGTCATTTTAGGTGTTTTTATAAGTTGCTAAACCAGCAAGCTAAAATGGGCCACTTACACTCACACATGTTACACAGAAACTGAGGGTGCAAAACAGGTTCCTAGCTCTATATATACTGTATATTCATGCAAAACCAAAACAATCTTTTATTTACACACAAAACAGACACAAAAAGAAAACAGTGTGCAGAAACACACATAGATACAACATAATCAATTCATTTTTAAATGCATTTTTCAATGAAATAATTGTTCAACCTTTTACTGCATTACATGTATTACGATATTACTGTGGCAAACCCCTAAAGAAAATAATGTTAGCTGTAAATGATTACAGCTAAAATTACTGTGTTGTTCTGTCTTTACATTTAATCTGAACTGCTGACCCATTATAACAGCTGGCCATTATAACTGGGTTCAGGTAAGAGGAGTCAGAAGGAACTTGCTGATACTGAAACTCATAATTCCAAAACAACTATACTTGTTAATATGCATTTTAACAATGCATATTAACAAAGAAAGATACCCATTCTATTTTATAAAAATATAACACGCTTTTAAGTCATTTACCAAAAAGTGGCCCATTTAGCTGACTCCACCCTACTATAGGCTAGTGTTGAGAGAATGTCTGTCTATATAATGACGTCATACTTGATGGTGCACAATACTTATTGTTTTTGGTATTCATTTGAATTGCCAGGATAATTTCCAATAGTTTTTAGCAACAATTTGAGAGTGTTTTACACCCCAGAACACAGCAAACTTCACATACTGTGTGAAAGCAGCCACAACAACTACACAGTCAACAACAGAAACTAATACATGAGAACTGAAGGGAGATGAAGAGTCACAGGCCTAATATTACAAGAATAAAGTAATAGGCTAATACTTTGTTAAAAATGACCTGCCCTCTGTGCTGTTCATTAGCCTAAGTTATTGCTGTGCTGATGTGGTAGTATCCCCATCTGACAGACACAGAGCCCTGTTTGGGACTGTAGCCTACTGGTGAGACAGGAGCGCTGCTCTTTCTCAGACTAGAAACTAACTGAAAACACCTCTGATGAGGCAACTGTCACCACAAATCCACACAAATGTTAACTGCAGCTCACAGCCACTTCAGCGGTAGGCATCCTGGAGCAGTTAGACAGTCCCGAACAGAGCAAAGGTGTCTTTAGCGAGAAGGATGCAGAGACAGCAGCGACACAGAACTACCAGGCAGAGGAAAGATCCCCTACTGCAGTCCAAATCCATTTTGCCTTTTGGATAACGTTATTCTCTCTCTATTGTGGCTGACTGTGTAGCCTACCACATGCATTAGAAATTGATGTACAGTTCCCTATTGCTAGAGACAATTCAGTAGTCACTGGATATTGGTAGGGACATATCCCTAATTCTACATCCTCGCCATAAATATTTCACTATCTGTTTGGGAGACCTCCTGTCCTCCGTCCTGCAAATCAGCCACACATGAGTTCTAAGTGAGCTTTAATTAAATTCATTAGCCAGGGGTTTCTTATCAGATGAGAGCTAATACAGAAGGCCTATCTGTGATTCCCTGCCAGCATTCAATGAATAATTTTCCTGTAATCATATAGCTCACCATCTGCTCTGGTTTTTAGTTGTATAATAAGAATCAGACAGTGACATACTGGCAGTCAGACCATATGCAGGACGCTTAGGCTACTCTTTTGGCACAGATACAGTACATGTGGTGTAGTAGTCACAAAAGTTTCATTTCTTGCATAACAGCTGATTAAATATAAAGCCAAATCTTAAAATATGTCATTCCCTGCATGCATGTTTCTTTCATAGAACCACATCTCTTAAAATGTGGCGATTCTGTGTTTTTAGTGGCTTAGCAACATCTTTTAAGAAAATGAGATAATTTCACCCTTATAGCATCAGACCTGGGGTGCTAGCACTGAGCTATTAAGAGGCAGTGCAGACCCCATAAGAGCAGAAAATTGTATTTTGGCCAAGAGGAATGGGTAGATGAAGAAGAGAGAGGAATCCAATCAGGTCCTTCATCACTTGCTCTGTAAATCGATTGTAATCCAATAATAAGCTAAGTTAGCTCCAAGGGGGCACAGAGGATGTGGAACAGAGAAATAAACAGATACTTGGTGGCCTATTTGAAATTGCATCTACATCCCTCAGCTTTTGATTCCAGTATTTGTTCAGAGAAACCACAGATACAATAGGTTCACCTTTATATATAAATAATTTTAAAGATTTATTTACAGACATGTGAGTAAAACTTGTATTTATATGTTTTTTCTCACATCAAAACACTTTTAGGGTAATTAGCCAATTTGTTCGGTCAAATAAATTCTAGATGACTTTGTCACCCAGTCCAGAAGGTCATGCTATGTAGATCAAACAGCTGTTCTCATTATGCACTGAAAGCATAAAGTACCAGTGAAACTTTTCACAACAATTTACCCCTGGGAATAAGATACAACAGAGATCATGACAAACTGGGTGACATATCCCTTTAAATGTCAGAAAGCCTTGTTCTCATATGTAGTAGCAAGGAGTTACCACATGATGTCACTCTTTAAACTCATCAACATCCTTGCCTGGCTCTTAGAAATCCATGTTAAATATCGAAAATGTTAAATAAGAATGTAAAACAGTTTGTCCTGTTATCTCCATAAATACACATATATTTTTGGCATGGCACTCAATATGGACCTAACGATTTAAGGAAGAAAAAAATATTTGAGATTTTCTAGTTATGGAACATAATGTTAATTCAAATATCGAGCTTTCCAGTAGCATAATGATTGCATTTGTGCATATATGTACATACTTATTTAATGTGAAATTAGGTGCTTAAAGTTCCGTATTCACTAAACCCATTATTTACTCATCCAAATTACAGATCTTTGATTCTGCAAGAGTGTTGCCTTGTCATAATAGATTATATTGGCATTTCCTGCAGAATTATTTTGTATACAGTGAAAATTGTTTGTTCTCAGAAGAATACTTAAACCACTTTGTCAAACAAAAATCATATACCAGTACTCTATCTGTGAAAAAGCAGTCACTAAACCATATGGTTTGATGTTTTGTATCAACATTTCGCAGGCACAGTCATTCTTCCTTCTTGACTTTGGATCCCTTCCAGATTTCCTCTGTCCGAGCCATGGCGAGAATCTTGAAAGTTACGAATGCTGTGCAGTTCAACAGTAGTTCTGTCAAACTGATTCAAATGTCCTCCACAAGTAATAGAGGTTGGAGGAAGAGGCCAGCTGTTCCCAGGATGCACACAAGGACAAAAACCCACAGGAAGATCCTGTCGACAACCATGGCAACGTACTTCCAGTCATCCTGAACCTGTGAGAGGATCACAGCAAAATCATTGTCAGTGGCATGGTGAATTTGTCATAGTTTAATTTTTAGAAACTTTTCCATAAGGGTTTTGTAGTTTAAAATGCTTTTGTAATTGTGAGCACTCACCTCTTTTGCTTCATTCTGTAGCCTCATGTTCTCTGCTATGTATTTGACACTCTCGATCGCCTCCCTGACCTCAGGGGATAGCGGCAACAGGGACATGATTCCTCCATCCAGAGACTCAGAGCTGGAGCACTGACTCCCCCCTCCGGCCCCAACAGCACTGCCTCCAGTCAGTGGCCCTAGGCTACCTAGTCCTCCGCTCCCACCCCCTGAGTCTGCAGGCAGTTTGCTGGATCTCTGGTGCCAGCAACAGCTGCAGCGGCCCTCGCAGCACAAAAATGCAGAGCTTGCACCTTTGGCCGGGTCTCCACTTAAGTTATTGAGGTTGGAGAGCTCTGTGTTGTTGAAAAGCCGTTGGCGGTTTGTCAGACTGGACACCACGCTGGAGGCTAGGGCCTGAGGTTTGTGCTGCTTCTGCAAAGTACCTGACGAATGAATGGCACAGGACCTTGAATGCATGGTCTTAACACTGCCAGGCACTGTCACCTGTTCGGGGTCCCTCTCTGGCCTAGTCATGAACATCACCCTGGGCAGCAGTCCCAAGAACACAGTCCGCACCCAGCAGGGCATAGTGTGGGTCTTTGGTGTGCGGTAGTGGACGTTCAACACGAAAACAGTGATGACAATAGAGAGGGTGACAAAGATCATGGTGAAGAGAAGGTATTCACCAATCAAGGGGATGACTAGTGAGGTGGAGGGGATGGTCTCTGTTATAACGAGAAGGAAGACAGTTAAAGACAGCAGGACGGAGATACACAGAGTGACTTTCTCTCCACAATCAGACGGCAGGTAGAAGACAAGCACGGTGAGGAAGGAGATGAGGAGGCAGGGGATGATCATGTTGATGGTGTAGAAAAGTGGCAGACGGCGGATGTACAAAGAGTAAGTGATATCCGTATAGATTTCCTCACAACAGTTGTACTTTATGTCATGTTTGTAACCGGGGGCATCGATGATCGTCCACTCGCCGCTCTCCCAGAAGTCCTTGAGGTTGATGGTTGAGCCAATTAGCACCAGATCGATCTTGGCCTTGTCGTATGTCCAGGATCCAAACTTCATGGTGCAGTTTTGGTAGTCGAAGGGGAAGTAAGTGACGTCAATCTTGCAGGAGCTCTTGAATATAGCTGGAGGGATCCAGGTAACATCACCATTGTAACGAAGCAGGGCCTTCGTTTTGTCGTCTACCTGGAAATCTCCAACTGCGCTGTAGAGAGAGAAAGACAGAAAGAGTGAGACAGCAAAAGAGGAAGACAGAATGAATGTTAATGATTAAATTGAAGGATATAATCAATTGACCATGGTGTCATCGAGATATTAATATAAAAAGATGCTTTGTCGTTTCTGTAAAGTGAAACCCTCCGATGATCCTTATAAACTCTCTTAAGAATATGCAAAACAAAAAATGAGCCAAGTAGCAGTGGAAACTGATATAGCTTGTCATTGTTCGGTAAACCTCTAACACAAATGCAGCCAGAAATCAATAAAAATGTTGAGCCAGGTTTTTTAATTTGTTGTTGCACTCACTTGTTGTATAGCACAATGTCTGGCTTCCATATCCTGTTGGACGGCACCCTGATAAACTCGACGCCTCCAAATTCTTTTGGATTCCATCTGAGTTTGTAGTCATTCCAGATCTAAAAAGCAAATCAGAGTGAATTGTTTATATTAAAAAAACAAGGCAGAGAAATGACAATGTTAGACAAAAGTTTAAGCTAATAAGCTAACGATTTTAAAGGCAATTTTAGAATGAACAAGGCCCTACTGTCTGTGTGCATGATGAAATTGGTTTTGAATCGTACAGAATTTTAATTAAATTTAGGTCATAAATCAAGTTGGTTAATCTCAACCTTTAAGCCCACAGCTCAAAGAATGCCCTATTTATTCATTGAAAAAATCAGACATTTCTGTACTCATGAACGCATCATCCACTGCTGATTCAAATACATAAATATATAAACAATATAAATACTCACAAAACACAATACAAAATACATTCAAAGCAGCAATGCTAGTGGCTCAGTGAGGCTGTACATAGTCACAGTGATGGTTTGAGCTAAATGCTAACATTAACATGATAACATGCATCTTGTGTTAGCGGTAAACATGAGACTGATGGGAATGTCATTGTGTATTGTAGGTATTTAGTAATGAAACAAAGTACTGGACAAATTAAGAAATTCACCCGTTGAGGAAAGGTTAAGGGATTACCATAAATTTTCACAATTCATTGTGAGTGGTCTTGATTGTCTGTTACGTGCATGCTATTTGTCCGAGCGGAAACGGGG
>JAPMOB010216807.1:0-27822 GCA_029875015.1 Lepomis gibbosus | reverse complement strand
GCAGGTCTTAAGAAGCAGCACAGAAAGACCTGATAAGAATCAGGTGTGCTAATCAGTCTGTCAGGTGAGTGAGCCAGCCCCATGCTTCCCCACCAGTCACGCCTCCTGCCATCCTGCAAAAGTAGGAAATAGGTAGAGCCACAAGGAAGGGAGAGAGAAAGGCGGAGCAACAGAAAAACCAAAACACACCAGCCAGCCTCACACATTCAAAAAACAGAAAGTAACAAAACACAATCAATCACACACACCCCCCCCAACTCAGTCATAATTGAGACATCATGACATATATGTTTTGTTGAAGTTCTCTTTGTAGATTAGACAGTTGAGCCTTTTCTTTGTATTTTGTTTTAGCGGTATCCTAGTTAGGCCGGGTCTTTCTGTATTTTCACCTCCATTTTATTTGGCACAACCAAACCTTTCCAATCCTCGCCCATATTTTTGCAGAACCTTTGTTGTAATGTATGTTGGCGATTATCTTGTAAATAAATCACTGTTATTGTCACTGCCACTTCCTTTTGATTGTCCTGTTTCTCTTATTTCTTAAAGGGGGATGTAACAGATTTAAATCAACATTATCTTGTTCTTCATGAAAAATGTTTGCTCATATTGCTGAATGATACGAATCAGGCTATCTTTTTACCAAATGGCTAACTGGTGAAATTACCTTTCCATGGGTTAAACTGACATAAATAAATAAATAAATAAATAGATAATGACTGATCATGTGACACAGTCAAAAACAGGAACTGTTTTCAAATCAAGTGACCATGGTACAAGTGGGATAATACACGTACACAGGTTCGTATAAGTTTGAAATGTGATCTCTTACAAGTGGAATGTCTGTACACCACAGGTGGGAAATTTTATTTTTTTTATTTTAAAATTTTATTGTGTAAAAATGAGTCTCTTGACATAACTTCTAGAGATGTGAATGTGAAAATTTTCTCCCTTACAAAAATGTTAAAGTGATGTTTTCACGTGTTAATTTGTGAAACGATGTATCACATGTGAAATGGTGTTTCATCTATGATGAGTTCATATAAGCTTTCTTTACAAGCTGATGTGGGGATTCCGGTAGTTGCACACACTGTAGGTTCAACTTTGGATACTAACAGTATTTTATCCTGACTGAAATTGAAAACTGAGGAGAATTGTGTCACTTTTAGTTGTAGTATTAAAAACAGTTTTAGCAAATATACTCACAATGGTGAAACATGACTTGTATGTGAAAGACAAAATACCACAGAGTCATTCTGCAGATTTTGAGTAGATTTGTTAAAACATTGTGTATCTCCTCATTAAGACCTCAGCTGTCGGGGATATTTACTGGCTCTGTGTTGGTGATTCTGTTTTCATTCAGTAGCCGTTCTCCAGTCACAACTGTTTTCTCTCACACTGTGTGAGCTAAGCCCCGCTGCGACACTGATTTCCTGAATAGCGTTTGTGTCACAGTTCCTGGGAGTCCTGTCCCTCTTCAGAAACAGACATGATTTTCTTTTCCAACACCCCTAATGGGTCCCCTGTTTTCATCTCGTCGCAGCACCGACAGCGGTATTTACAAGTTCGTCTTTGGGGAATCTTTTCTTTTTTTTAGTCTTTTCCTGCACTGTGGAGACGTTAAGAGTTTTGCATCTCAGACCGTGTGCCCAGACTGTGATGGATGTCATGTTTCCTCTGGAGGTTTTTGTTTATGACAGTTACTATTCATTTCAGCGCATATCGCCACTGCACAGCATGCTGTTACGTAACGGGCTTGTTGTTTTTATGCAGAATTGATTTATATACCTTTTCTCTAATGGAATTTTGTGTGTGTGTGTGTTTTGCCTTGCTCGTTTTCTGCTCTGACCTCAGGTTCTAATGTAGAATGAGATGTTATCCCCACATATAATGAAGTGCCTGTAACAGCTTGCCAACCCGAGATGTGTCTGCGCTGACATTTGTTGTGGGCTTACCCCTTCTGGCACTGAAAGCCACTGTGAGGAAAGGCTTTATGTCCTACTGTTTTAGAGGCAACATTAAGACACCTTGTACACTGCGGAAATATCCAAATGTAGCAGACTTTCCGTGTTTAAATCAGTCTTGAACTTCAATTTTCTTGAAAGAACTAAATGCATTTGTCAGTACAGGAAATTTGATCACAGTGGCCATAACAGTCTTTACATTTATTATTAATATGAATTTATAATTAATTACTTCATTTATCAAAAGTCACACAAGCTGATTTCAGAGAATCAGGGGAAATTATTGGCAGTGCTTTAGAATGCTAATTATGATAATCATTTTGTGGAACACTTTAAAAATAATTTTCAGGCACAGTGGTATGGCTACAGAGGAGGCAAAGTCTTAAAATAATGATATTGTAACAATGTTTTATCCATGAGGAACATTTGTAGTGGCTTAACACAGTTATAGGGACACAAATCAAATATTACATGTTAAAAAAATACAGCAACTTACAGAATAGGCTGATGTATATATTTACTTCACTTTTCATTCGCAGGCACTTTTTCAGAAAGTAGCCGAATGCAGTTAAATGCAAAGGAGGAAAAACAATCCAAAATACACAGCAAATTGTTGCTTCTTTGGACATTTTGCCTTGTTGAAATGTGCTTTACAAATAAACTTGCCTTGCCTTGTGTTTTACGTCTCCTTTTCCATCTCGTCTATTTCTTTACCAGCATCCATGTAAAAGTGGTGACAGTTCCGGTCCAGTCTACTGCTGTGTGACTATGATGCTCGAGGAGCCTCATTGCCACGGCCAACCACATCTAGATCAGAGGACCAGAGTTCCATAGATCATAAAAGCCCCATTATATAGCGTGGCTCTCTTCTCTGCCTGTGCCTCCAACCGCTTTTGCTTTAGTTTGGACGCCGTCACAACACCATCCACTTCATTATTCTCTTTTTTTGTCATGACTTATGGGCCCATCTTCACAGTTCTTCAGATGCAGATAAAACAAAAACAGAAATGCTCATTAGAAGCCCTCTAGTTTGACCGTGTCCACGTGACCACGTTAGCCTATAGTATTGGCACTAAAATAAATAAATATACACTTCAAACAAATGCTGTGTGTGGCATAAACACCAACGTCTTTAGATAACTTCTCATTTGTCTGGAAATCCTTTCAATGTAAAACCATTCATCGTTAGCTTTACATAGGACCTGGTTTGCAATTCAACCAAATTAAACAAAAGTGGTGAGTTGGATAACTGGACACTGAGTGTGAGTTCATTATAAAATACTCTTATCACACTGCCAACCCAAAAAGGTCCACATGTGTTCATGCTATCAGAGTGGCAACATGAAAATGAACTCAATGCTGCTGCTTTGAGCATGCACTTGTTTCAAGTGCACGCTGAGAGGAAATAATAAATAATAGAGGCTGGTACCTGATGTTGCCAGTGAGAAACAGGGCGGGAAGGTGTCACATCGAACATTAGCAGTAGGCGCAGTGGGTCACTTACAGCGTGGTGCAGAGATGAATATTCCCAGCACTGCTTGTGTATCACAGAACCTGGGAAACAACAGTGTGCTGTTAACTCGGCTTGTCTGGTTAAACTGCGGTTTCCCCCCAGTAGCCTTACTGTTGCATGAAAACAAGAAGACCTACCTTCCCATCGACCCCATATACCCTCAGCGGACTCTGCAGACTCCTGGAGGATAAGCTGATGGAGTTGTCAGTCTCTACCACATCACACTTGATATGGCTTGAATGCAGATGAGCCACTGACAAATTGCTTTTTGCCAAGAGGTTCACCCAGAGGTAAAAGCCCCCAGGTTCACTCCACAGCAGCAAGGGTGGAGTGATTTATAAAAAGGCACAGACACGTCTTTGTCGGGCCTTTGGCATTGACAGGCGCTTCATCAGCGTCCAGATTGGGTTTCATGGTCAACTAGAAGGCACTGATGCGGCAAGAAGAGATTGGCATCCTCTATATTCACTGCCTTTGCATTGCCTCTCTCAACGCTGTTTTTGACTGGCAAACACCTCAGACAAGAGAACATATAGACAGGCGTCACTTGACTTCGCCTGTATGGTGACAAGTCTATACGTCATGCATGTCATCCCTGGAAAAGGGCAAGGTTGGCATTTTTATTTTGTCATTATCAACGAATCCAAAAGACAGAATCTAAACAAAAAAAACATGCTAAAACTATAATCTGTATTTTAGATAACACCTATGCTGTCATGTCATAGACTTCGGTTGTTAACTAAATACTATTAAAAACACCTAGTACAGCCATACCAGTGCATGAGTCCATATTCCTTTATTATGATGAAAACTTTTAGGTGTATTATTGTACAACAACTAACTAAACTAATGTAAGTAATTTTCAGTCTACATGTGGTCTGTGTCGTAAAATAGATGCCACTGAGCATGAATAGACATGCTGCCTTACTTTTCAAGTTTTCTTTGCTAATTAAAGCTACTTTGGACTTTTAATAACCCCTTAACATTCAGTTCCCCTTTTATTACCCCTTTTTTAAGGTTGAAAATATCTATATATTATATTTTTTTTCTCTAACAGTTATCATATTTTTTCTTTAATGAGGCCATATATGATGTTTTCACTGAGTGAAATTAACATTGCGTGTGATGGACCCACAGTGCCAAAGCAGATGGAGGAAATAAGACAGTGAGCCAAAAAGGAAACACTGGTTGTGTTCATCATAATGAACAAGCATGTCCAGGTTTAGCTCACCTGGTGGAGTGCGGGCCCTCTGCGGCGTGTCGCCCCACATCACTCTGTCTCTTGTTTCCCACCTCTATCCACTGTCCAATCCAATAAAGACTAAAAATACCTTTAAAAAAAGTTATGGTATGGAATTTAAGCTACATCAGAGTTATATTGCTTGTTAGTAGAATAAATGCGTTGTCAGTGTACATCTTTCCATGGGATATGTGGATCATGAAAAGATTTTATGAAGCAGGAGAACACCAGCCTTATGTTTTAAATAATAAAAGATGTTAAATAAAATAGTTTCGAATCTCGGATATGTACAAAAATGATCAATATAAAAAAGAAGTTAAACACAATAGACGTGAGTGACACTTCGTGCCCACAGTGCAAACCTTGAGAACCGCAGAGAGGGAGAAAAAATAACTAGCTTGCTGTGTTATAGTTGCACAACTGAGTTCCCCCGCTGGCGTTTTTGAGCCATGTGATTGACTGGGATCTGAAGCGAGAGTGAAAGTGGTTTTGAGACGGCATGAAAAGAGATAATGACAACACAGATCGGGGGTGATATCCAAAGCGAGTGTTCATTTGTCACTTATGTCTGTCTCCTGCTGCGAGTCTCAAGGTAATGTGGTGAAAGAAGCACTTCAAGGCTACACAACTTACATCTCCAACACTGGAAGAGGATATTAGAGTCCTTGTTAATGGAGGGGTCTGGATCATAATGAACAATGGGGGGAAAAATGATTATCATTAATGGGCTTGGGGGAAGAGGGCGAGTCAATAGGACTGCTTTTCATTCGCCTCTTTAAGGCCACTGAAGAGTGATGCGTCTCTCAGTAGACTGTTGTTAATGTGCCATCAGGGGCTTCTGCAAAGCTAGTGCAATGAATAATAAGTTTAATGATGTTTGTTCTTTGTGATGACACATCTACAGTGCTGGGTAACCACTTAGTATTAAACCACCACTCAACTGCAGGCACCCAACCACTTATACTGCACTCCGCATTTTGTTATTCATAGTGGTGTGTAGGAATATATTTCATGCTATAATATTTCCGTCAAAAATTGATTCTTTCTCCTGCAAAATTATAGATGATTATGAATGTTTTTTTACAGGAGGAACCAGGGAGTGTGAGAATAAATGGGTTCTCATTTAATTCCAAGAGGCTTGAATTTCAAATAATATGACCTTTTTAATATGCCCTCCCATTCCACTGCTGCATGATGGTCCAGCAGGTTTTTGAAAGGTGCAATTGACAGGTGGGCACAATATGGCTCAGTCTGGACGGGCGTTTTTATTGAAATCACTCTTTGAATGAGAATGAGTCTGTGACCCCAGGTGTCCTCTTCAATTTACATCCCAAAAGTAGATTGATAAAATGATAATAGCCACTAATTAACTTGTGTTTACAGACCATAATCATGCACTTCAACCCCAACACTTCTTTTTACTTGATTCCAATAGAAGTGTTTTATCTAGACCATGAATGTGTTCATGACAGGGCAACCACACACACACACACGCACACGTGCAGCTGATGACAAGGATACACATTATAAGAAAGTTTGTCTGCTTTTTCTGATATCATGTATATTTTGGTTCTGATGTAACCCCTCTGTTTATCCCTCCACACAACACATAAAAAATCTAACTAATAAAAAAAGGAGATAAAAGAAGTTTTTCGCACAGGGTGCACTACAGAGCAAGAGATGTTGGTACGATGAATTTATAATCAGAAAAAATAAAGCACAAGAGTTTGTGTTAGTGACCGAACATTCAATCCATAAAACTATAATATCAAGGATATTTTATAATCATTGCCAAAAGCAACAATAAAAAGATCACTGACAATATACTTTTATGAGCTGAGAGTGTTGTCACTAACGCTTGTGTATTTTTTCTAACCCAAGAAAGAGAGTGATAGTGAAACTTCTCAAAAAGTGACTCATAATGGCTATATGTAGTTTTTTTTTAAATGAAATGAATTACTTTTTATGTGCGAATAGATTGTAACCTCACCTTCACTACAAATGAATCACATGCCTGCTTTCTCGGTCGCTTGGAACACCCACTATGCTGCTGTCTATCTGAAGAAATCAGGAACAATTACAGCGCAGCTAACGAAATGGAGTCTGTTAACACCATAAAACGACCGGCTCCCAGCACAACACTGACTCCAAGACAAACTCCAACAACAAAAAGGTTTGTTGTGCCGAAGCCCGTCCGGCAAAACTAGACTCAGATTGCAGATTGACGTTGGACAAAAACACGGTCAACATCGAGAAGCGTTTGAGCCAGGGAGAGACTGACTGAGACTGTTGCTTTGCTTTGGATATAAAACCCGACCCAAAGTTGGCTTTCATCCTATTGGACAGGTAAACTAACATTACTGCAAAGCATGTGAAATATACAGTGGCAGACAATGCAGGTCTACACAAGTCTGGTACTTGAGTAAAAGTACAGATACCCTTGCTAAGTGTTACTCCACTAGAAGTAGAAGTCTTCAACTTAAATTTCTACTTGAGTCAAAGTACAAATGTACCTGCTTTTAAAAATACTATGTATGTGGTGGACAAAGTATTCAGATTCTTGACTTTACTACATTCCTAATACCGCACTGTAAAAATACTCTGTTACAAGTAAAAGTCCTACTTTGAAATGTTACTGAAGTAAATGTATGCAATTATAATCAGGAAAATGTACTTAAAGTAAAAGTACTCATTGCAGGAAGATAAAATCTCCTGACTGTCATACTATTGTATATTAGATTATTATTATTATTACTCATGCATTAATGTAAAAGCAGGATTTTACTGTTGTAGTTGTTGAGAAGAGCTCATTTTGAATTATTTTGTATGAGTGCCACTAATGAGTATTTTCATTATGGGTTAATCTGCTAATTATTTTCTCCATTATTAGGTTTTTGAAATTCTGAATATAGTATATAATAGTGAGAAATGATTAAATTGAAATTACCCAGCGCCCAAAGTGACGCCTTCACAATACTTGTTTTGTCTAACCAAGTGTATAAAGCTCAAGATTAAAATTAAAATAATTAAAAGAAAAGGCAGCAATTATATATTAAATATTATGTCAAAGTGTTTATTTTAGCCTGAAAGCAATGATGTAACAGTACAAAGCAAATGTGGATCATTTGTTTCTAAAACAAATAGTGATGCAAGGCAGTGTCAGCCAGACAGATTACCATGGATCTGAGGTTGTTTGCTTTGAAACTCAATTTAGATATTTTGTTGTTTTGCCAATACTCAGGTAGACAGCTTCCTCCAGTCTCAGTCGCTGTAACTTACCTGACCCACATTATATCCAACAATGCATATACTTATCCAATTTTGTAACCATGCTGACACTGCTGAGCCTCGCCGATGAAAGTTGACAAATAGTTGTTGAAAAGTTGTCTGCTACAGGCAGTCATTGTAATGTTGTCATGCAACGAGCACGGATTAGCTCAACATCAAGCTGATGAAAATATTACATTTTAGTGGGATTTTACCAGAGTTTCAAGCATTTTCTGTGACGCTTTCTCCGGGGTGTGTTGGTCTTTGTTTTGGCTCGCTCATTAGTTCAAGTGTGCACAAGTTTACACCTTTGCAATATATAACCTCACCGCTAGAGGCCAATGAAAGCTATACATGCCCCCTTAAATGAAGAAATACAAAAAAAACTCTCTTTAACCACATCGGCCCGAGCGGACCCAGTTGATTTCACATACTATACACTGTGGAAATGTTGTTTTCCAGAGTGATATAACTGGCAAAGTTGAAGTAATATTTGGTAACCAGTCTTCTCAGAGCAGCGGATATTTTTTTACCTTAACCCTTTTGGGACTCAACTTTTGCATCTTGAACCAATTGCATCTGAACTGGCGGCTGAGCCGGTGCTTAACACAGTCAACACAAAATGCTATAGAATGAGGACACATACTGACATTAAATAATTTGAAATATAGTCATCTACAATGACAAGATTATATGACAATAGTACTCCTGACTAACAGCTGTGGTTCCTAACCTGGGTTTTGGATATATAACTGAAGATTTTCAAGGTGATTCAAATGGGAAAAATGTGAGATTTTTCTCAAATCTCAAAACACTCACAAGCTTTTCTCCTTTATAAAACACTGAAAAGTTTAAACTGCATTTATTGAAGTTGAAAGTGTATATTCACTCTCCGGCTAACACATCATTACTTCTCACAGCACTATATCACCACTCCTGTCTGTTTCTTCTCAATTCTGCCTCACATAGTCCTTTTACAGTGGGAACACATTTTTTTTGTTTCATTTTCTTCTCATGGACATCATGCGCATTTCACATAATTCTGCAAAAAGCAAGACAAAAGCAAAAAAGCAAGTACACATGCCTTACGTTGCTATTAAGATCCTACAGACCCTCCATATAGATGATTTCCTAACTACGTGAGAGATGGCAGATGCAGATGCTTTGGAAATTAATGAGCTGTCTGTTGAGTGGTAACAATCTAGAAGTTGCTGTTATGCAGCCTTCAATGATGCTGATGAAAGGATGTAGCAAAATCTAGTATTGCTCCATTGCCATGGTGACTGTTCACTCAGGGCATCAGTGGTTAGAGGAAGGAAATGACAAGAGAGGGAAAACAAAGGGTCAGCTCAATTAACCTCATAGATGTGCTTACCATGCTGGAGTTTCTATAGACGCCCCAATGACTGCTAGCTTTAATTAGTCATGGCACTGGGTTGTTTATTATACCCTGATGTTTAAAGCGTAAAGGGCCACTGCGGAAGTGCAATGTAAACATGGAATTACATGCTAATTAATTGTCCTAATTTCAATTATATAAGGAAACTACATCAGGTTGGTTAAACAGTTTCTGTTGGAAATGTAATAACTGCCAATTAAAAAATATCGCTGTTGTAAAATAGATTAATATTCAGGGACCATTTTTAGACTTTAGACAATATTTTCATGATATGAAAAGGTATTTTAGACATTTAAGACATTAATTGTGTTGAGGAAAATCTTTCCAAAATGGATATTTTCAAAAAAAGAAGGGATAAGAAAAAGCCTTAAACTTAATGACTACAGAAAAGTCATGCTTTTTTTTAAAACTATAAATATTGGTCTTCCAGTGTGCTATTCTGTGTGCTGATGAAAAGAAAATACTGCTGCTAATTATGAAGCAGTCCAGTTTTTGCTGGTGCATTCTGTACTCCATTAAAACTGTAACCACTTCAGCACCATTCATATTGACAAATCAGCCTTCTCCTGCTCAGAGAACCTGTCACACAGTGTTTCCATGCATCGACCATGTGGTTCATGAAGCATGAAGCAGAATCCCTCAAAACAAAACAGCTCAGGAACTAAGTGTTTACATGGCTTTTAGCAGAACTTACCCATTGTGTCTGACTGCAAACACTGGACAGTGGTGTATGTGCAGTATTTTACTGCTCAAGGTGGAGCTAGGTTGAACTAAATTATATAAAATTAGGTAGTTTAGTCCAGTGTTTCCCAATGTAGGGGTGTAGCCCATCCAAAGAGTTACAAGATAAATCTGAGAGGTCGTGAGATGATTAATGGGAGGAGAAGAAAAAACAAAGTTCTGATAAACGCATGATCTGTTTTCATATTCTTTCCTATAATATCTTGTTTATCGTGTTAGATGTTTAGTTCATAGAACTGCTAACAACTCAAACATGACAAAACTGCGCAATGCACTCAGCCCCGCATACCAAACCCAAAACAAGGGGCTGGTTGTCTTTCAAAACCTCATCCCGCATTGGGCTTGCTTTCCATGGTGAGTGTCTCACCAGGACCACGGCACCTCTGGTTTCTACTCGTCTTCTCAAAGACGCACCACCAACGATTCGGGCCCAAGCAAAGCAGCTGTGACAACGTTTAACAGCGACCCCTCACTGTTAAAGGCTAGTACACCACAGCCACATTAGCCCAAAGCCCCTATTGAGCTGAGACGTTGTCCGCTGTTGTTGGCAAAGGAGAGATGGGCTGTTAATTCACTGCTGGTTGTTGTTTCTCAGCCATTACGTGCAAACCATCAAGCTCGTCTGAGGGAGTGCATGCACAAGTAGGGGGGCTGAGAAGCTTGTGCACGAGCAATGACTCTACGTTAGAGACTCCTCCCTGCTTTGATTGGCTGTTTTGACTCTGGCTTGGTGGGTACTTGCAAATGGCATTAGGAGCAGTAGGAGGAACTAGAGAAACATGATTTTCCCCCACAAATTATCGTTCTCATGTACTACTCTCTGGATACGATGACAGTATCAGCAAATATGTCAAAAAGTTACCTACTGAACCTTTAAGTGGTTTATGCATAATGCCTGCAATAGAGATCTTCACAGGTCAAACATTATGGACCCAATCCAAAACAACAGAGAGAGAGAGAGAGAGAGTTGTGGGGCATTAACATTGTACAGAGCCACAAATGGCAATGGATGTAATGGAAAGGACAGAACGTTGTGAACATTTGTCATAATTCAGGAGAAATGTGACCCCGGGAGGACCGTGAGAGGAAAATGAAATACTGGAGTCTCCCGTGAAAATGGGGAGGGTTAGCAAGTATGAGCTAATGGGAGCTTTTCTTCTGTGTGACAGCATGCGGCGTGTGACAGTTATATTCTTTTGTGCAAGCAGGTCACTTTCAGTTCACTGTGGATTCTGATATGGGCCACATATAAACAATAATGTGGACTTGTCAATCAAAAAAAATTGGATCTGGGGGGAAAAAAATTGAGTATTCAGCCCTGCAGTTTGAACTTAGCCTAAGATAGATAAGACTCTCCGTCCCTGTATTTCTTTCTGTGGTCTTAACAACATAACCATTACAAATATCCATTATCTCTCATTAAGAGTCTAGAGGAGCACCTCCGGCATGTGGGGCAGGTTCTCCAGAGGCTGGAGAACAAGCTGTTCGTTAAAGCTGAGAAGTTTGAATTCCATGCCATCTCGGTCTCCTTCCTTGGCTACATCCTCTAGGGTGGGCAGGTGAAAACAGGTCCAGAAAAGATACAGGCAGTAGAGGAATGCCAAAAACCACCTCTCTCAAGCAGCTTTAAGGGCTCATGTCCACCAAAGCATTTTTATCCAGTTGAAAACGCCAGCTGCTCTTCTGAAAACTCCCAGCAGGAAGCGCTAGTGGGCATTTTTGAGGCGTAGCGCTTTTTACGACTGCTTTGGTTGCAATTATACATTTGTTGCAAGTAGTTCTACCTAACTTTACTGGATGTAAAAATGTCAGCAGAGATTACAGTATGGCTCTGGCCATTGCTCTGTATGAAGAGAAGGCTGAGAAAGAGAGCGGACCGCCTCGTCAGATGTGGGTTCATGAGATTTTGTGGGCGAGTAAACATCTTGGCGAGTACCACCGTTTAGTTCAAGAGCTGAGGTTCGATGATGGGTTTGGTGTAACAGGGTTTTTTGATAATAAAACAAAAGAGTGAACAAACTTACATCACTGGTGATGTGGCAATCCAAAAGGCAAAATCCAAAGTCCACAATCCAAAAGAAAAGCAATAATCAAAACAGAGAAGCAGATAACAACCAAAGCACCAAGGCAAACAAGCAGATATGCTCATCACTGAATGAAAATGAACCAAGAAGACAATGGGAAGACACTCACTTTAATATAAAAGGAGGGATGTAATAACAAGACACAGTGGAACTAATAAGGGAGGAGCAAATTAAAAAGCGGGAAAACCGGAGACAGGAAGTGAAGTGAACAGAAACGAAAGGGAAGAAAAATAACACAGTAAAACACAAAACACAATAATGAATCACATGGAATGCAAAGACAGGAAATGGTCACACAAGAGGAGGGGTTTAACAAAATAAGAAACTAAACTGGCTTTGGAAAAGTTGAGGCTGGTTGGAGAGAGCAGAGCATCATCATTTGGAGGGACCATAAGAATCTGTTACATACATCCAGACTGCTACGACTTTAACTCCTGTTAGACCCTATGGGGGCTGTTTTGTGGAAGATTCAACTTTACTGTAACCATTGGCATTTACTTTACTATTTCCAGAAATGTTAAGCCAGATGCTCTCTCCCAGTTGCTGCAGTTTTGAACACAGGTATACTTAGCACTATTAATCAGGTTTTCAGGACTGCACATTTTGTGGCTCTTCCCAAACTCCCTTCAGCTCAAGAGGCCGCAGACCTGCTTGTGAATCAATTGTTTCGGCACCATGGCGTTCCTATGGGGATTGTTTCAGACCATTGCCATGTGGAAGGCCTTCTGTCAGGTGCTTGTGGCCTCGGTGAGCTTGACCTTTGGATATCATCCCCAGTCCAATGGACAGACAGCTAATCAGGATCCAGGGTCGGCCCTGGTTTGTGTGACCACCCGGAATCTCTCTTTTGGTGTACTCCCCTGCTCTGGATCTAATACGCACACAACTCCCTGATGAGGTTAGCCACAGGTATCACTCCCTTTCATCAACTAATGCAATCTACAACATCCAAATAGATTCAAGTCACTCAGATCTCTATAATTATTCCTTTTAGAGCTTGTTGATTACTGTCAGCTGCTACATCAACCTAGTTAAGGTACACTTTTCTTGTAAATAAAGTTTGTTTACATTTAGCGTTTCTTGTGTTTGATAAATATGATGAATGCATCTTTGTTAGAAAGCATCTGCAAAGGCGTTTTTGTTGAAAATTTAAATACCTGCATTGTTTACATTTATGTTTGCTGTGTTCCTCTTACCTGCGTTGGCTGGCCTATTGGTGTGTTTCTTACAGCCATCTGTCGATCAGGGCATCAATGTGAAATCATTGGAAGGACTGTGCATCATGTCACCCGCCTGCACATGCCTGTGCATGTGCGTCCTCATGCAAGACACAAACAAAATGGGAACCCACTGATTTTTTAACTTGGCTAGTTGCAGCTGTCAGGAAGACTAGCTGCTATCTAGTCAACCTTAGGGAGAACGTTTTTGTCTTCTTCTTTATTTATTTATTTTTTTTACAAACAGGACTCTGGTGTTCTCTTCTTTGTCATGTCTGCTGCCTAAGCTTATGGCAGGAAGGGATGGCAGTTGGAAATTTCGCTACTTGGAACACACTGTAAAAATATTATTAAGGGTAGAGTGTGCACATCACAAACGCACCTTTGAAGATGCAACCTGCTGCTGGAATGGAGCACCAACCATATAAACACATATCTGGTGAGTGTGGTATTAATCTCCCAGTGACTGATAATGGGGGCTGGGTCCTTTTAGTGGGGAAAAGATTAGATAGATTTGATATGCATCTACACAGTTCCATCATCTAAAGCCAATCTAGACAAAGTTAACTCTAACACGTTTGGGCCACACTTATAACCCCGCTTTTTTTTTCTTCACAAAATCGAGTTCAAGTGAGCACTCAAAAATCCCATCTGGTATGCCCTTCATAATGTATCAAGTAGATGCACGTGCATGTTTGACTTTTGAAATTCATGCTGCATGGAAATGCCTTGGAGCTCACTTGCAGCCATGTGCAGATTGTGAGGTAGGACATGTAAAATGCATGATCTGTTTAATCAAAGCACACATACACCAGAGATAAGGCTGTCTATCAACACAGAGGCTTGGAGGATGTATTGTAGTTTGAAAAACACCAGATATCCTCACATGATGGAGATGTCCTCTATTTATACTTTTGTGATTATAAGTTACTATGAAATCAATTTCTACATATATGCAAATTTAGGTCAAGTTGAACCTGCCTTGCTGTGATTGCTACATTGGCATATTTTACAGCAAAAAAAAAAACTACACTAATTACAAAATCGCCGTGATGACAGCAACTCCAGTGAGTGCCGTTCCTATAAACTCACACTCAGTATTGTAATGCATGTTCTTGCAAGCTCATGCATCTCATACATAGTCATAAATGTTATGTATTTCCTTCTGTTATTCTTCCGTGTCAGCTGTCAAAGTTCAAAGCCTTTGAAATATTTCCCAGAGTCTCTTTGAAGAAATTTAAATTTTACATGCCTTGTTGATTTAAATGTAATCAGACAGAATATGGCTACGTTTGCACAACAAAGGGAGAACTGTTATGTGCCAAGTAAATACAGTATACGTCCATAAATCTGTAGAAGCAAGTTTAAATTATTTCACTTGAATTATTCATGCTTTAGTAACACCGTGCACATCTCTCATGGCCAGTGGTGAGACCTCCAGCTTTTTTTTGTGTCTTGTTGTTGTTGTCTTGAGTTGAAAGGCTGAGCGCTGACAGCTCAAGCATGATTGTTATTCCACAGAATTGGTGCCGTAACATTTAGTCTCCTCACAATCATGAGCTCCTCATTTGTCAAAAGTTATTATCACTTCAGTTCAGTACGTACCATGGGTGATGACTTTTGAAATTTTGGGTTAATTTGTTGCGAAGTGATATCAAGACTGGTGTAGATAACATTTCAGTGTTGTGACATGCAGAACAAACATTTACACACTGCAGGGCCTCAAGGCTGCTTGTATGCTCTTCATTAAAATGTCTGCGATCAAAGTGTGTTGCAGCTACACGCTACAGATGGAGCGT
The DNA here is from genome assembly GCA_029875015.1 of Lepomis gibbosus. Lineage (NCBI taxonomy): Eukaryota > Metazoa > Chordata > Actinopteri > Centrarchiformes > Centrarchidae > Lepomis > Lepomis gibbosus. The sequence continues at coordinate 12,601 of JAPMOB010216807.1, read as the reverse complement.
GCACTGCGTACTATAAGATGCCCCTGGCAACTGTGACCTAACTCATAATGAAGTGAAAAAAAGAAATACATACACATACGTATGTACGTACATACATATCAGAGGCCTACATATTACCGACAGACACATACAACCTGTAATCCCTGCCTCTTAGCCTTTTGTTGTTTGTCTCCTAGCTTTTTGTGGGTCTAAATGCTTAGTTCTATCCCGACAGCAGATGGGGGGGCACAGCTGGAGTTCCCCTGTGCCACACAAGTAGTGCCAATGGAGTGTTGAAGCCTAATGTATGCGGGCACACAAAAGGAATCACACTTTCTCTGGAGAAAAATGGCTGAATGAATTTTCAGACTCATCCCTGGTGCCTTTTGGCTGTCTGTGTGGAGGTTCGCACAGCCCAAGAGCTGTAGATTAGATTTCTGCTTTGTTCAGAATCTTGTTTAGTGTCCTTTCTGTTGTGGAACCCTCCCAGTGTGAAAATGAGATATTTCTTTTGGCAGAATACGTAGGAGTGAATCAATGTTTAACATCGATTCAGCTTTAAATTTCTGATTCAAAATTAATTAAATTCTTGACTGACTAGAATTATACTTTTGATATGGTTTTCAAACCAGATTTTCTCAAGATATTGGATCTAATTTGTACACATTTGGATATTTTTAAAATATTTAAAATATTTTGAGCTTACTCTGGATACATATCATTATGCATGCTTGTAAGTATTCAGTAGTCAATTATATTTAGGAAAATATTAATACAAGTGATGGCAATTTAGCCAATTAACAACCTTGTCACCAAATTTGACAGTCAACTGTCAAGGCTTCTGGAGTTACACACACAGATGAATAAAAGGTGAGACTATTAACTTAACCGTAATGTTTGTTAGAACTATGGCACTAAAAATTATGTCTCTCTACGTTAGCACCCTACATTACTGTGGCTTGGACCAAGATAAGCTGTAGACAACAGACAGATGAGAGAGTAGTCCGTTACTGCAGCACTCATGTTGGGATTGATCCCCAGCAAAACTAAGAGTGCAGCGAACAATGGTTTTGGCATTATAAAATATGTATAGCTAGGTTTGTGGTTCTCAAGAACACGTTTTGAAGGTCTCGGCCTCGTGTCAGAATCGACTGCATTTATCCTCTCTCTTGTCATGGTCTCAAACAGAGGACTCTGGATTTTATTTCAAGATCAATGTCTGGGAGTGGGAGGATTTTTCAGCAAAAATCTTTGTGATTAAATTAAGGCTACCCAAACCTTAAAGAATAAAGTTGTAAAAGAATGTCTAGAAGAAAACACTCAGCAATCTGTAAATTCTTCAGCACACTGCTTAGGGGACCATGTTAAACTTTTACTGCCACTTAGAAAGAAAGCATAAAGGTAAGCTATGTTTAAGTGACATTAGCAAAGCTAGCAAGCTTACCAATGTATACACTGTATGTTTCAGATCACTAGTTACATTTGCTTGCAACCTATTTGCCACCTAGCTAGATGTGCAAGCTACCTAATTTAGTTAACATATTGAGGGAAGTAGCTAATGCAGTCTTAACTTTGTGAAAGACTGAGGGGACGGGGCACGTAGTGAGACCTTGTTTACATTTTTGCTTGGGCTAAACAATGACGAAACAGGCCACATAAAGCTATGTAAATAATGTGTAAGTTAAACATCAACTTTAGCTAATGTCAGCTGCATAAAGCTACCCAATGTGGTACAGGTCCCTCATTTGGATGAGAGAGCTAGCCTAGACATGTGACAGCAGAGAGTTGAGACCAAGCAATGTTATTCCCATTAAAAAAGGACATAATAAATAGGTCTGTATGGTCATAAGTACATAGCATGTTAATACAAGTAATCTAATGCTTGCACTGTGTTAGGTGGATGGTAGAACTGAATACGGAGTGTTGAATAAAGATGGTTAAATTGATTTCGGCTCTTAGTGTTTGTGGGTTAGGTGTTTTTACAGGAATGTGCATTTTTCAGGTCAATGAGTGGTGTATTTGATCATGTTCCACATTTTATCGTGTGGGGGACTGGTCTTGGTCTTGACTAAGTCTGGCCCTCCCTTCACAAGCGGAGGTGGCGTGGGTGCATGGGGCCTGCTGGCCCAGGGCCTCGGCAGAGTGGGGGGCCCCCTACGTGGGCCGCAAAGTTTATGTCAGTTAATTGAAGGCACAGCCGGATAAGAGAAGCTGCATGCAGTTCACTTCCATCAAAAAAAGTAGTTCATCTGTTCTTTTAAATGAAACAGTCACTTCACTTCTTGTGTGAACAGTAAACCTCCACAAGAATGACAATTAACAAAAATTCTAAGCAGACACGTTTTAAAAAACATAAATCATAAAGAAACATTTGTATTTCAAACAAATTGCAAACTTAACAAAACGCAAGGCGTCAACTTCAACTGGAAGCGTCTAAGAAGTGTTTCAGCACTGGACCTTGTAGCCTTCCCCACGTTAATGACTTGTTTTTTATATGTCCTTTTTGTCCTTTTAGTACCTTCTTCACAGCTCTCTGTGACCTGACGTTTTGCCAGTCTGATTTTGCTAACATGTTTAGATTTTTGTTAATTTGGTGATTAGTGCTTGCTTTTGTTGCTTCTACTATGATTACGTAGGCTATGTAGTTAAATTCTGTCTTTTTTGTCTCTTAACTGTGTTCATTGTTAATATACGATGGTCTGTACAGGTGTTTTTATTTTGAAAATTTACTGTATTCTCAATGGCGTTTCTGTGTGTGACTTCCTCCCCGGGTCATCTGCTCTGTGTTGCTTGGCACGGCTTCCATTAAAATTACATTGGCTGCGCATTCTCAGTGGAGCCAGAGAGACGCTTCTGGGACGCAGTTCAGCAATGGCCGCCATCAGCACCCGCAGCCACGGCAAGGCCATAATGCGACGCAAATGGACTCATTGGACTAATGGAATGTGTCCGGGGTCATGTAAAATTAGTATAAATGACTTAGAAGCAGGTGGTGTGATGAAACTCTGTCCCCATTGTGCTGAGAGTCTAGCTCCGCCCCCGCTTCCCTTGGTCTGGGTCATGACTTGATCTCAGTTTGGCTCTTCTGGACTACAACACTGTGTATAGGCCTACCATCTGAAATGTATGAAAAACACACATGCCCATATACTGTAAGCAGAGCAAAGTATAATTGCTCATTTTCAAGCTGATATAGTAGAAATTGAACATGGCTCAATTTGGCACCATATAACGTGTATCAAAGCAATACGAAAACACAGAAAGAATAAATACAATCACAATCCAGAATATCACAATCAGGAAAAAAACAGAAAGGAACATAGTGAAAGAGAGCAAACAGTGCACTTGAACTCATTCAATATCCCAACTGTGCTGGTGGCTCAGTGGTGGGAGCAGCTGGCCAGAATGTGGTTTGATCAGTGTCTGTACTGGCAGGAAAAATCTGGCAGAACAAAACAGTCAGTATATTATACTACTGGGGAGCCCTGTGTGTGTGTGTGTGTGTGAAGCAGAAACATTAAGGTTAAAAAGCACGTGTTTATAATTTCAGACCACGAATATGGTTTTGATGGTTTATGTTTAAACTGGATATACAATACACTAACATAATACACTAGTCTGTCCACTCCTGTCAGAATGGCTGACTTATACCATCCTAATCAGAGGGTTGCCAGAGAGTGCCAGTGTCCAGGTGAAATCACACCCTTTACTTGTGTGTGTGTGTGACCAGCTGGTACCCTGCGATGCTGCAATTTCCCCTGGCCTCTCTCCCAGCCTCTTAGTCCAGAATGAGGCTGGTGCAGGGTGTTTGCACCTACAGCTTCTCCTTGTCACGCCTGATGAGGCAAAACACCTTTCCCTCTTTGATCAAGTCAAAGCCCAGCTGCCTTGCGTCCACTGAAAGTGCCAATTGATGTTAATCAGTTAATCCACACTGCAAGCATGATAGGGCAGGTTGACAGAGATTTAGTGTGACAGCATGTAAATGTAGGGGACCAACAGATTAAACACAATATACATAAGGTATTAGTGGTAAATAAGTAGCATCAGTGGGTCTGAGGATGTTGTGGTATTGCTAACGGGTACTGCATTGAGTTTTGACTGAAAAACAAAAAACTAATTGACATAAATGTTGTGACTTCATTTATAGGTTTCTGACAATACTTTGAAGCCCTTGGTTTGTCAGCTGGAGAACTGTGCAAGTACAAATTACGTCTTCTAAAAATTATGTTTTCCTTTAAAGTTATGTTAATAGTTTCCCGATATGGCTCAGACTAGGTCCTTTTGGGTGTAAAGATGTGTGGCTGTCAAATGCCCAAAAGACACAATGTTAATTATTTATTGTTACAAGGTTTTACCCTGTCAAAACTTAAGACATGTTTTTATACTGAACAACCTCCACCTCAGCGATGCAATGACTGCTTGGTGTTGTGTTTTAATAAAGTTAAAACAATAACAACAAGACGATTGTATGGTGATGGGGGCATGGCTGAGGGTGATGACTGTAAAGTTGTGACATCACTTTCAATTTGGCTTATTGCCAACGTTAGCGTACTGTGCTTTTATAAAACGGAGAATGAGAGACTGGAGCAGATTGAAAATTACATGAATTGTCTCTCTCAAGACATAATGTTGCATTTTAGGTCCCGCTAGACTCATAGCAGCATCTATAAGCTCAGACCTTATTTATTTTACTTTACTTTTCTTATTGAGTAGACTATGAGTTACTTGCATCTTGAGTGCCTACCAGAGAGCTCTATTCTTGATGTCTGTGAACAGCGGAATAGAGATACTAGCTCAGACTTGATACCCTCCATCAAAGCATTAAAACTTCTTTATAAGTTAACAAAATGTGAGAAAATTTTCGACAATGAGAAGTAGGCAGCTATCTTTTATCGGCCTGCTCGGTAACGTCTTCTTTACTGCTGCTCTCTTCCTCGGGCTTACCATGTATGCACATGGATGGGCAGGGAGGTGCTCTCAGGTCCCAGAACTGAGCTACGCCTCTAAACATAAGTACAATGGTGCAAATATCAGTTTTTTTGATGAAGGTGTCCTGACTGAAATGGAAGTCCAGAAGGCTAGTTTTTTAAAAAAGGTACAGTTTCTGAATATGGGCTCTGTGCATTTCTCTGTGGAAAAAGCATTTTGATACAATATTTATATAGTACCTAGACCTGCTTTACATGGAAATCACACTCTCTACAATATTGGACCTTTTACAGCAGTAAGATTTTGCCTTTGAGATGCTAAAAAATGTCAATGCAAGCTCCACCTCAGTTCTTTTGGATCTGGCCACATCACATGGTCCTGTAGCAAATTTGAGTTTGCTCAACTTTTATTGAATTGTAAATCTTCACACTTTAATGAATCTGAGCACCCCTGGAAATGATCACCCATTTTGACTTGAAATGTTCAAGCTGAACTTTAAAGTGTTTCCCATCGACGTCAATGTTTTTCTGAGAAGCAATGGGTGTTTCCTGCTTCAGTTCTGTCTCCTGTCTTGACTTATATTGGGTAGTCAACTTTTGCCTTCCTAAATGTACAAAACTAGTAAGTAATTTAACTGATTTTTTCTCCACAGCAAATTAAACAGAGAGGGTTGCATCAATAAAACTCAAAGTTCCTAAGGGGATCAATAAGGTGCAACTTCACTCAAACCCACAATGAGATGGTATAGATAGGATAGATTGGGCACAAGCGATTAACACTAAATGTCAGCGTGTGTGTGGGTGCAGTGCTGACCATGGCAGGAGTCCAATCTCAAAATCATCTTCAACTTCCCTGAGTCGTATTCCTTTTCTCTACAGGTATAAAAAACAACTTTGTTCATGGTTGGTTTATTTCTCCCTAAAGTTACAAAACAAGCTCATGAATTTGTATAGATTAGTCAAATCCTGTTGGATGGTCAAGTGTGTACGAAAGGTACAGAACATATTCAAGTTTGTCAATCACTTGGGCCGCTTCTGTTTGCACAGAGTGAGTGTATTTAAAGATATCAGAGCCACTTTTCATTTACTGTCACTTATTTTTGTCAGTATGACTTTCTGCAGATTTGAGAATTGCTTGATTTAGATAATCCATCACAATGACCACTAAAGTCTTTATTTGGTTTTGTCACTGTTTCTGTTTTATTGTCTTTGCTATGAGCCCGTGAGTTGAGTGTTTTTCGAACACTGCACACATTTTGTTCCACTCTGCTTACTGTCAATCATTTGGTGCCCATGGGGGAATGAAAACTAAAATAACATAAAAAAATGGAAGTCTCCGCTGGGAAACAATCCCTCAGAAAACATCCTTGTAAAGCTTTGTTACTGCCTTTGTTTTTGGCATCTTTGATGGCAGTTCATTTTTGCGAGCAAAATTTTGTGCTGTTTAAATTGACTAGATAATCTAATTACAAATGTATTAAAAGTGCTGTGGCGAAAATCTAAGTAGACAAACAAGTAGATGGCAGTAAACTGGCCATAACTCTAAATGACACTACTCTCTCCTTGAGTAGGACTTGATTTTCTCTCAGTATTGACTTTATATCAACTGCCCTTAAACTCAATTTTAATATCATGAAGAAATATTTCATGGTTCCAGCTGCAAATATGTGATTTGCTGTTTTTCCTTTTGATTATTTTAATCATTTGAATATAGTGTTAATGATGTTGAGGTTTGGGCTGTTTGTTGGACAAAACAGGCATTATGAAGGTGTCACTTTGGGCTCTGGGTAATTGTAATTGGTGCAATTCTCACTATTTCACTTTTTTTTTTCAAATTAATCTATTGATCAAGAAAATAAATCAGCAGATTAAAAAAAATGAAATCATTAGTTGCAATCTACTTCAAAATGAGCTCCACATCAAACAAAATCTTGCTAAAATCTTGCTTGTACACGAATGCATAAGTTTATTAAATATTAAACGCATGATATAATAGTATACATCAGGGGACATTTTTCTGCATTGAGTACTTTTACTATCAATATTTTAAGTACATTTTCCTGATAATGCATTTTTAATGATAAACTTTTACTTGTAACAGTGTGGTATTAATACTTGTACTTAAGTAAAGGCTTCCGTCACGGCTGAAGTGATGTTCTCAGCTGGATTCCTGACGCCATCTTTCAGATTTCTGGAGGAAGGTTTTTCCACAGAGTGCCACAAGACACAAATTAAGTCTAAGGGGGGTTTATATCAAGAGAGTGAGGAATTGAATCAGTCCTAAATATACTTTATGCTATACAACTGTAAAACTAAAATACCAGTAAATTTCCCCCCCATACTCACTTTGAAGTTGACTTTGTGAAAGCCACTGTAATCTGGACTGATTCCAGCAAGCCATGTTTTACTGTGAGAAATAGCTATGATAAAAGGGGAATATAGAGCCCTTTGAAGCCCAAGAGACTCTCTTCCATTCTCATTTCTTCTCTTTGCAAAACTTAAGATGGCGATGTGTTACCTAATAATAATAATCCACAACAACAAGATTCCAGACAACAGTAGCGAACAAAAATGAAAATTTTGGGCAACCTAGTTGTATACCATAAGAGATTCAGAAGTTACTTGTAGCTTTGAACATTTCAGAATGTGTTCCAAGTGCAGATACATCTGGAAACATTTTCATTGCTGATACAAAAAGGTTTTCTTTTGTCACAACTCATAAGGGGGGAAAAAATAAAAGTATGGTGAACAGTAGACCTCCTATAGTCAAACATCCATCTTTTCAAGTGCGACTACCAGGGTAAATCGTCATCCAGCACTTAACGCCTCCTGACATTTCTTAAAGAAGTCGCTGGGGACATTAGAGGAGAGAAAGGCGCAGACCTTAGGATAGGACTTTAGACATAAAAACACTGCATTTCACTGAAACATAATGGCTTCCCTTTTGTGCCCGGTGTCTTTTTTGTGAGAATGTACACAGTGGATCTGTGGTAATTGGACCAGAGATTTGCTCAGCATGATGATTTTCTGTTGAGAGGCTGTCACTCTGGTCTACAGAAGCCTACTAAAATATTCACAACAGACTTAGCAAAGACATTAGAGGATGGCTGTAGCATATAGTTCTGAGTCCTGGTTTGAATACATGCCTGTTGTAGTAAAATGTGGTAAAAATGCACTGGCCTCCCAAGAGTTTCATTAGAAGGAAGCTGGGGTTTCTCTAGGCAGCTCCCAGGTGTAAATGAGAAATTAACCCACATAGGTGTTTTAACTTAATGCTTAATTAGAGATCTTCTCAGGTCTGTGGGGATTGTATAGACTGATTGATTGACATCACTCTGCCTTTCTCCAATCCCCTTTTATCATTAGTATATCTGGACCTGTGTGTAATTTAACAAAATATATAAAACAAAAATGTAACAAAACTATAGCAAATACTTTTATTAAAGAGACATGCATACATACAATAATAAAGAAGATGTCAGGGATTCAGTTTGGGCAAAAATCAGTTCTGAGCAGAGAAATCACAAGATTTAAACATAACCTTTGGGCAGCTCTTATTTGATTGTCTTTTACGCCTAGCACTGTCATTTTTGGACACCTACTGTTAACCTCATGTAATCCCCAGCATAGCTCTGCTTGACTTTAACCTGAGCAGTGGTCTAATCAGTTCAGCTGAAAACACCTGAGTGGTGGTGGGTGTGTTTAAAGGCCCTGGCAGAGGAAGCATGACCCCATCTTGTAGATCTTGATAGATCTGTGGTGATGGATTTTTATTGTTCAGATGAAGCACATTTGAGTTGTCTATCTCAAATCTGAAGCCTACATTCCTGTTTCCTTTTCATATGTATATATTAATTGTCATTTTGTACAAGTAAATAGTCCAGCGCCTCATTTAGAAACCGTGCGTATGTACAGAACAGGGCTGGAAATGTGAGTACACAACTTCCCTGGCAAAGGTGTTCCGTAAAAAACAAACTTGACGGGAGAATGTGCAGTCCTCCATGCAAACTATGAACCATGCGCACCCACACAAACTGGAGAAATGAAATGTCTAAAAAGGATACTGTGTAAAGTAATTACCTCCGAGTACTATAATAATATAATAATTAAAAAATTGTATATAATTTAAAAATATCACCTGTTTGACTTTCCCTGAAGTGTGCAATAAAAAAAAAAGAATTTGCTGTTCACAAAAAAAAACATGATTTAGGATAATAAACACATATGGAGATATCTGTGTTTGAATGAATGCAGTGCAATTTATTCTCATAATTTTAATTGATGCCATTTTCATTGCCTCAGTCTAGCAAATGCAAGTGGATAGTTTCATATTCATATTGTTATCAGATGTTTGTTGCTGGGTTAAATTTCTTTTTTTTAGCTTTTGTCAGAATTTGTAGTCCTTTTCTTTATGCAGTCAGCACATATTAATATTAATGAGGGGCATTTCACTGACCATTTATAGGTAAGTATAGACATTTAAAGGGTCGGGCAAGGAGCTCGCTCAAACGCCACATTTTGAGTTGATTGTGATTTGTGTTGATTGCGTGCATGTTTTATAAATCAAAATATTTTTGAACATATGGAACTTTTAGGAGACTTTTCTATGTACAGTTTTATAAATGAGATCCCAGATCTGTATGTCACTTTACTTACAGCGCCTGGATGAGAGAGAGATGTGACCCAAGACCAATTCATCATAGTTTATAATATCACAGCGCAGTGAGGATACAGACATTTCAAAGGAGACAAGTGTCTGTCTGTCTGTCACTGTCTCAGAGGTTCCGATCTGCAGTGTAGTTCATACACTTCACTGATAAACCACAGAACTGTAAAGTAACATTAGGGCTTCATGATCAAAGAATGTGTTTACATCACGTCCACATTTGTCAAAGAAGGTGAACTATTAAATTCTTGCATGTCAGACGGGCCCTTCAGAGCTATGTTTCACCTGTTTCAAATGAAACAGGTGAAACATAGCTCAGGCCTTAAGGACTGTATGTTCATGGGAGTTTTCAAAATGGTGAAGCCATTTCCTAAGGAGCTGATTAATGAAGATGTTTTTATTGCCGACTTTAATCCAGAACTCTGAGGATAACCTTAGGTGTACAGCATGAGTCACCATGGTGATCTAGTGAGATTAAAAGAGAGCCACTGTCGTAGTTATGGGATGCTCTGTCGGTCTCAGTCCTGATTTGATAACAAGCAATTTGTCCTTTTGGGAAAGCTACGTATATCACAATGAAAATGGTCATGTGAAAGTCTGCTCATATTTGGACATTGTTGACGCATTGAAAAGTCAAATTGTGTCAAAAGAGCAAAGAAGATACATATGTAAGGTTTGTTTGCATTGGATAGTTTGAACCTAAAATGACAAAACACAAAACTACATGCAAGTTATACTTTTCCTCTGTGGTTCAGATCAAAGAGAACAGTATATGTGATCATAATTTGCACTTTTTAATACTTATATAGATTGGAAATAACTTGTACAAAATGGTTTTGCACCCTGCAGAAAAACTGCATTCATAAATTGAGGATGTGGTCTCATGTGACAAGCTAGCATCACATTAAACTAATTAATCAGGGGAATGTTTTTAAGCTTAATTGCCCATCCCTGAATGCCTGTACAGTAGGTTTGAAAAATCATTACATTTATGAGATTATGCCTAGCTAATTTCATTGGGAGGGCTGGGCTTTAACACACAAATAAGCTTAGCTCAGCAGACTGACAAAAGAGGCAGATTAAGGATGCTGTGGAGGAAAAACAGAAAAATGAAAGAGCAGCAATGATTTATAGTAGTGGTCTCAACAAGGCCAGGCTTGAGGTAAAGTTGTTTACTATGCTCCATCCCCTCTAGATCTAATTCTGTCACTCCTATAGAGTTCATTCATGATAGGGATGTATTGGGGATGCACTGTGAAGAATTTGCATTTTAACCAGTAATTTAATCTTGCATTGAGTCCTAAAATCGTAGGAGAGGAATGTCTTTGATAAAGTAGAAGTGGTCTCTCACTCTGACACTCAGCAGCATCCCGTACACCGAGGCACGTTATGACAGGCTCCATTTTTCATAATTCTGCCGTTTGATTACTACTGCGTCATGATTGATGAAGCCCACTGGTTGACTTTAACACATTATGCTGGGTCTCAGGGTGGTATGGCAGGTTGACATGAGGGAATGGGGAAAATCCCAGCAACTCACTCTAGTACTACATTGAATGACAATTGGTAATTTAATACATTTTTGATAAATGTTCAGACATTACATTTTAATTGATTCAGATAATTACAGTTTTGCATATTCTTTTGTATCTCTTACAACAACCCATTGCGGAAAACGGCATTCGTGCAAGACGAGGCGTGCAGTCAACCATAGGAGAGAATGAGCAATGTTCTTTACTCAATGCCAAGAATGTTTTGATATTTTTCTCTAGCTTTCCTACTGCAGATGACTAGAACATGACATTGTTATACTGTACATTTAACTTATGTTGTTTTTTATTTATTTGTGTAGGTGGATTATTAATGACATTGCTTTCAGCATCTGTGGATTCCCACAATGAAAGCATTGTTTTTTCTGGTGTCTAGTGGTCTGTAAAGAGTATTTCCTGTGGTTTTTGTAAAGATTTTCTTTTTCTGGTTTCTGAGAGAATGTGGAGGTCCAGAACTGCTGTGGCAGGTAAGTCTGCTCTGACCATGTGGTGGATGGCTAGATGAAAAATATGCCTGAGGTTATGGTTTTCAATAATTTTCACTTTATCCCACAGCGCAGGAAATGTTTGACAGGCACAGAGAAGGCAGGAATAAATTACTTTATATCTGCAGAGACAAAAGGTGCACTATATTTATTTAAAAAATAGTCACAAACAGACATGTGCAAGTGCTCATATTTGTCAGTGTTGCAGCAGCTTAGGGTCAAATCTGACAAATAAAATAGGTGGTCTCACTGATCAGTTCAGAAAGTCAGTATTGGTGCTCATTGTACTCAAATATGTTAGATGGATAGTGTTGACTTGGCTTCTGATTTATTAACCTTTTGGAAACAGTCGGTTATTTGCTCCTATTTCCAGGAAAAACGGCTAAAATAACATACTCAAAATGAATCAGGAATAACTCATCAACCACTAATGCATGGTCTCCTTTGATAGGTCAGAACTAATGATTATAAATCCATTGTAAATTCACATTTATTTTACTATTACAGACTGCATGGAGAGACAATAAAATCATCCTTGCCTGGTAAAAAAGCTATATTTTTAATCGTCAAAACCATAAGATTATAATGGAACTGAATATCATTTAATAAACTTGGGGCCTGATTTACTAAAGGTTTGCGTAAGTAAAAAACGTGTGCAAACTTGATCAGAAGTAGACGTGCCGTAATGAAAGAAAACAAATTAACAAAAGAAATTAACAATTTAAGATAATATTATTCCATATCCAATGTATTGAAATACAATTAATTTATTTTATTTATTCGATGAACTATATAAATTGAATTGTTTGGTTTTTGCTTTGGCAATACTGTTGTATTAACATTCATGCTAATAAAGTTGGCAATAAAATTTTGTTTCAACCTGACTTTCTTTCTTTCTTTTCTTTCTTTCTTTTTCACGACAAAAACATTAAAAGAGTGCGATATGTTACACAGATGTGATGGACAATTGCCCAAAAACCCTCAAGGGGC
>JAPMOB010216805.1:0-12656 GCA_029875015.1 Lepomis gibbosus | reverse complement strand
GATGAAAAAGGTATGTATGGACTTATCTAACTCTGGGGGATAAGGTGAATAGGCTAAAGTCCCAAAAAGTCGGAGTGTTTTTTTAAACTGTTTTTATTTCCAGATTCTGGGTTCAGTAAGAAAAGCTTATGTTTTAGATCAGATTGTTGTGGCCCCAGCCAGGTTTAGCATGCAGATGCTAAATCCTAACATTAGGACCTTTGCCATTTGATTCAATAATTATTATGACTTTTCATCACCTCTCTGACCTTATGTTGACTCTCTGCCCCCGTGGTAGTCCACTCATATTTCACATTAGCCAGTCAGACTGCATCAGCACCAGCCTCTCCCCTCCTGCATCAGCAATGAAGTGGCTTGGCCCTGTGTGGCCTGGTGTGGTTATAGACTCCAAGGGGTATAAATGTGTGTGTGTGTGTGTGTGTGTGTGTGTGTGTGTGTGTGTGTGTTTATGTGGTGTGCAGTCTGCTGATGTGGCTGCTCTCCATTTCCCTTGGGTGGGATTTGCAGGTAATCTGTCTGTGTAGCCGCTGCCCAGTGCACACTGCACACTGTACTCCCTCTCAGCTCCGTTTCCCGTAAATGGAGGGCTTCTACCGCTGATGAGAGGATGGCAGGGTGGAAACAAAATGCCCGGGAGCTTCCACTTTAGCGCTGAGCTACATAAAGCTGGCTTAAACTCAGCTAGCATTAGCCTTTGTGTGAGCAAAGCTAGCTGTGCCAACACTGCAGGCATATGGACCTTTTTACCACACTGCTAGCATGGGCTGTCACTGCCCAGACTGGAGAGTTACTTTAACATGTATTTAAATGACTTCACATGAGCTGTCATGAAGGACCAGTCCATTTCATACTGCTTTACACAGAGCCCTTTATACATGCTACCCCCCCCCCATCATCACAGTGAAAAAAATCACAACAAAAAGGAAACATAGCTATAGATAGTATATAAGTAATATAAGAATATATACAAACACAAGGTGACACTTAAAGGGAAGATTCAGCACCTTTTACACAGATCTCGTCAGTGTTGATGGTAAATGTGGTCTGCTGAATTAATTAATCCCTCGGTGCGCGCTGTATTGATTGAATATAGCACGCTGAAAGCAGAGCTCTGCTGCTCATGGAGCCATACAGGCAGTGCCTGCATGTACCAGGATCAGTGCCAGTACTCTCTCTCTTCATCCTGGCATGTGTATCAGCCGGCATCAGCAAAGCCTCAAGTATAGATTTATGAATTCTATGGTAGGAAGCACCCAACAGTTATTTCTTAAATCAATAAATCCTAAGATAATTTTTTCTATTAGTCATTTTCATTTTTAACGACTAATTTATTTATGATTATTCCTTGATTATTCGTTAATACCAATGAATTTATCCAAAATCAATATCAAAAACCCTCATTAATAATTCAACATGTTATTCAGTCGTCCTAATAAACTGACACATGAAGAAAATTAGAATATTGATAATACTAGCATATTTTAAAATTAGTTTAATTTCCCCATCACTTCTGTATTATGATATAAATAATACAGATGTGTCCAGATGCCTGATCAGAAAAATACTGGCGCTCCAAATCAAAAGTCTTTCTGAATATGTACTTGACTTAAACTTAAAATGGTTATGAAGTGGATTTATTTCATCACTGGACTAATATGCAGTAAAATAATCACTGCCAATTTTATTTTTGCATCAGTGTGGGGCAAAGATAATAACTGACATCTTTTAAACATTGTATAGACACTCACAGGCTATAACTATAGTCTGTAATGTTAGTTTAATATTACGCTCATTTTCAGGTTGTAACAGAACAGGTTTACATGGTTTCATTTTCAAAAACACCATATTTTTTTGCCATACTGCACATCGCTGCAGCTCCTCTTTTCACTTCGTTTTAGCTATGGAGTGACACATCTTACCTCTACATGGTCTTTGTTTGGAGTTGCACATGAGCAATGAGTTCCTAGTTGAGGATTACAAACCAATCAGAAGCAGAGTCGGCTGGGCCTTTGGCGAGCATTGTGATGCGTATGTTTTTGTCACATCGGCATAAAAGCTGAAGAAACAGCTCGAGCAGTTTTCAGCAGAGTTTTCTGTGGGAGATGGGAACTCCCTTTGGGCTGGACTTTGGGCTTTTTCACTTTGCAAACCTGTTACATGCACAAAAAAGGTATATAACGCAATAAAGGAGAGGGAAAAGGCCAAAAAGCAGAATATTACCTCTTTAAGTCGTTTTCTCGTACGTTCAATTAAACATATCATAAAACAGACGAATATTAGATGTATGCAGGGTGTAACGAAACGTTGGTTGGGTGTGGATAGACCTAACATCTCGGCAGCAATGTTATGCATGTCGGTTTGAGGCGTGGGAGGAGATGTGTGGCAACACAGAGTCCTCAGACAGATGTCCTTACAGATGGTTGACAGCCTTTGATGGCTCCTCTTTGAATGTCCTTTGTATGCCGGCCGAAGCTGTGTGAGTCCGAGATATTTGAAGCTGTCAGCCATGTCAGCCTCTTTCGTTATTGATGAGGGTGCTATGGGTGCTGACAATTCTGACATTGAGATAAAGTTGGTTATGCTCACACCACTGCTCGAATTGTGCAACAGTGTTGTGATAGTCCAGAACAGAATGGTTATCTGTGAGAAGATAAGAATGGCAGTGTCGTCAGAGTGTCCGAGGTAGATGGTGGTGGGTGAGGGGCTGATGCATTCATTGGCATCAAACTCCAATCAAAGAGATAGCTACTGTAGACCACTTAGTCCCCCAGGTGCCCTAAAAGATCAAAGCTGACATGTGTCAGTAGCAGTTGGCCCTGTGAGCACTAAAAACACATTCAGTTGAATTCCCAGAAACACATCAACATATTTGAGCTCCTCATTAAAGCCAGAAAATAAGGGGCTGAACACTATTTTATACTGTAGAAACTTTTTTAAAGAACTGAAGAAACAGGGAACTGTGTAAATAAATGCTTTGATGTTTTTGTCTGATTCATTGTCAAGAGCTGTGACCTTTTTATTTTACCTCCCAGCAACGTCAATGCGATAATTAGCACACCAAAGACTGTAGGTTCCAGGTGAAAGATGAAAAAAAAAAAAAAGTCACTCAACTCATATGTGTCCTCTCCTGTACGGGTGTGTGTAAATTCGTGTGATGAAATAGCTCTATTACCACACTGTGTCAGCTCGAGGAACATTCATGCTGCTAGCGAGGAGATAACACACACACACACACACACACACACACACCAGCACTGATACAGAGAAAATGCCAGGAGCTGGCGTAGAACCAAAGGCTCAGGCTCACACACACAAGTGAATAGTGTGAGTCCTGGCTGCAGGCCGAGAGAGACGGGGGGAGGCAGGAAAAGAAAAAAGCTGGATTGCATTCTGAGGATGCATCTGAGGAAACACACCGACAGCGAAAGTGGGCCAGTGTACAGTGTGTGGTGTGACAGAGGTATCCAACGGAGACACCTCAAAGAGCAGGGAAAGCATTTGATCAACCATTCAATGAACAGTTTAGCAGAAATTTCGGCTTTCATACAACTTACAGCTTCTTTCCATAATGTTGGCCCTCATTCTTACCTGTGATGTAATATTGCACTCACATTGAAGAGATCTGTGAGAACTTCACTAAAGATAACTCAGGTGGGTCTGGAAGCAGTCAGACAATCAAACAGGTTGGAAACAAAACCTCGGGTCGGTGAAAGTCTAATCTGCCATCTCTATGTTTAAAGTTTAGGCACAATAATGTCTGGGTTAGGTTTGGACAAAAGGGTTTTGCCTTAACTGATTTGTTCTTCATCAGAGAAAACAGAATAGTCAGGCACACGTGGGCGTCACTTTGTGTTGAAAAGAGTTGGAGATATAAGGGCTCAGATTAGGGGGGCGTGATGATACATTTGGGGCCCCGAGAAGAATTTTAACACTTTTGAACAAACATGAAATGCTGCGGGGGTCCTCCCCCAGTTGAAACATTTAATTTCCTGCATTCTGGATACATTTTCTGCTCCAATTTACAGCAGAAATGTCTTTAATTATATGAAGGGAAACAAAAAACTTCAGGTGGCAGGTGACAGTTCATAACTATAAGCGAATAAAATGTAGTAATCAGCAGCTTGTATATTTTTTAGCTTACGGTTATTTTTTGGACAGTGCACATTTGTTGAATTGCATGTTTTGTTATTGTGCAAATAATCCTTTCTCAGCGTTTTCATTTGTTAGTTAATATTTCTCGGTGCGAGCCGTTAACAAATGCTAAAAAAAAAAGGGGGGACAAAATCCACCATGTCAAAGTGTGGACATGTCCCCATCATCTCCAGTGTAAATGACACCTATGCACGCACACACCCTCAAATCTTTGGCATCAAGGGTGTCGAATTTAGTAGTTTGAATATGGACAATGTTATTTCCTAACCTCTTTAAATACAATTATTTATTATTTTTGTCTTGCAATTTAAATAAGCTTTACTGGCATGAATGTGTAACAATACTGCCAAAGCATCAAACATACTTCTTAAGAACAATCAACCTCATACATTTCATGATAAATGTACGTAGGGTTTCTCCTCAGAAACAGATGAATTGGTAAAACCAAAATGGATGTACTGTCACACTATTTTCTGTCTCTGAAGACCTCCGTATTCTCTGCTGATCCAGAAACGGTAGTGTTTTTAATCAAATTTAAGGGTGTAGATTAGGGTGTGTATTAAGGTTTTTATGGTACCAATCTCCAGAGGCAACTGAATTGTCCCTACCAATAATTTTGATCAAAACAATTAAAGATAACCACTGTTGCCTGTCAGCATATATTCAAACAGTTCATAACTATGTTCTGAACTACGACTCTAATGCATTTAAGTTTTGAAATTATATGCCCCTACTTTAATTCTAAAAATCTCCTGCAGCTACAAAAAAGTCAACATGCAGTATAATCCTTTACAACCTGTGTTTTGTTGCAACGCTGCCAATAAAAAGCTCTGGTTCCAGCACATGGGTTCTTTCTGTTGTGGTTGAAAGAAACCAGTGTTAACTGTTTTTAGAAGACAGGAACCGAACACCAGTCTCTTGTGTTCTCATCACGCTTCGTTGCCTACAAGGTTTTGCGTCTCTATAACAGCATCATGCTACTTCAGCCTTTGGTCTTGACAGATATGAGTTATAATTCACTTGACTGCTGATTGTTCTTGATCTGCCAGTTAACAGTGTGTTATTTTTAGGCATTTGAACGAACTGAGCAAACATTTTACATTTTGCAGTGAGAGCTTCTTGGCGATACTTCAGAAGTGTTTACTTTTTGTTTGTGCTTTAGATTAGCTTGATAAACAGCTGGTATGTTTAGTTTAGTTAGTTTGTCTGATCATCTGAGAGCTCATGTTTCTTACCCCGTTTGACTTTCAACAAACCTTTCTAAATTTCAACTGAAAACAAAAGAAATAGTCATTTGTTCTAAATATGTAAAACACCTTAACCCTAACAAACTGTAACAAGTGAGTACAATTTACATGACCAACTTAGTGCATGTGCCACCCATTTGAAAGATGGATGAAATAATAAAATGTAATTGTTAGCTCAGAGGCAGCCAGCAGAGGGCAAAGTCATCCACCAGGCAACAACAGGTCTCATCCAGTCAAGATTTTAGAATAAAACTGAAGGGGAATAAGCTAGCTTGTGTAAAAGCAAAACAGTCCTCAAACCTCCCATTCATCAGGACAAAACAAAGCTCCTAAACAAACAGACATGTTTTACTGTTAACTGACACAGATCCCTAGCAGTCATGTAAAAAAAATGAGGACCATTCTAAATGTCTGCCGGGGCCCCCATTGTCCAAACACACACACACAAACACATAGTTTCTCCCATTTTCCTGAGAGAACACAGGTTGTGCTGCAGTTCCCCGGGCAGGCACATGGGGTTGCTGTAGTGCTTCATAAAGCTGCTACTTAAAGGACTGTTTAAAGCACAAAACAGCACTGATCAATCAGGTACACTACCTCAAATTATACACAGACACAAGAAGAGATATTATTGAGTTTTTGTAAATGATTTAGAGGCGTCAGGCTTTTATATGAATGTAACAATGATTAGGAAGAATGAGAAAATGACACATTCAAAAACTGACTTTCACACATTGAAACCTCATGTATTATCAAATTAGCAATAGCTTGAAAAAAAATCATCTCTAACAATGAGACTTTTCCTTTGTCAAAGTCAAACAACACTTCAGAAACGTGTTTCAAAGTGTCGCAGTGCTGACAGGAAGTTTTACTCCAACACACAATAGAAGGATGTTTCATTGATTCAACAGCGCACATCTTCACACTGACAGAAAAGGCTACGATGCATCTATTAAACCAAGGTTAGTAAATATTTGAGAGATGGATTCTTTTGACTTCAAGGATGATAACAGTGAGAGAGAGAGAGAGAACGGCTGAAAGAGATATTCAGAGCGCGCGTCTTTATATTATAGTTTTTCCTCATTCTCTTCCTCTCGGTCTCTAGCAGCACACACTTTATCCCGTCGGTTGTCTTTATGATGATGTAGATACAGTAGAGTACAGGCAGAATCTTTACTAAGTCAGGAACATTTATTCACCGCTTTTATTAACCCTTTAACATCCAGTTTTCCCATTTTATTTACTTAGCAGCCAGGGCTGTAGATTTAGTCCAGTTCAATTAAACTTTGTCGTCATTACCACAATGTGCAAGCCTATATGAACAAATGGAATATCAACACATGTACAAACTTGTATTGAATGAGGTAGTATATATCCCATCACATCATATATGGCATCGTAAACATGGCAGTACTGCAAAAAGAGAGTCGCTAATGTGTAGAGACTACTACTGAGTGAACGAGAGACCTGACTGAGTGAACGATAATCATTTCTTGAAATGTGATACAATGAAGATGAGAGATGTTGCTCAGACTGGTGTGATGCAGAGAAGATGTATTGGCTGAGTATACTTGAGCGTGAACAGTTGCTGGCAATGGCATACTTAATCATTAATTTAGTGCACACTGTGCAGTACTGTATGTCGGTATGCAATTTCGAACACAGCCTAAGAGTGAGGTATTGGCACGGGATGCCTGAGGGCAGGGTCAAAGGTCATCTGTAACAAACAGCTAGTTAAATGTTAGTGGGAAGGTCAAAACTACAAAGAATGATTGTTTTCATGAGCTTGTGTGAGTTTGCCATACTAGGGCTGTGACTCAACTCAGTGAGAGGAGGGGGGTGAGTCCTGCAGCAAACTGTGACTAATGGGGCATGTGTGTTTGTGTGTGTGTGTGTGTGTGTGTGTGTGTGGTAGACCTTGAGGTTCTACGGTTGTCCCCATTAAGAGGAAGAAGCAAACCCCCCCAAGGTAAGAAAGGTCTACCCACAGGGTTACTCATGCCCCAAATGGATGTGACATGACTGTGTGTGTGTGTGTGTGTTATTACCTTCTTCTGAGCAGAGATGGATGAATAGATGCACGTTCTGAAGAACTTTGGAAGCTCTTTGTTTCTGCTTATAAATGAGTAGGAGAGGAGGCAGAGCGGCCTGAGGCTGCTGCTGTCAGACAGGCTGACTGACTGGCACACATGCACACGCGCGCACACACAGTGTCTGATACAGCGCAGAGTGTGACTCAGGTCTAGTGAGCAATACTCCACACAGGAGTTAGGTAGTGCGGACAGCTAATGAGACAAAGCCACTAATTCAAAGTGACCACAGCCCGGCTCCGGAGTGACTGCCATCATTACTTCTGATTAACAGACACAGAAAAATGGAAAATGTCAAAAACACACAAGATGTCAGTATGTTTTTTCTTCTAACATGAAGAACTGTATGTGGACTTTATCTACTTTTAAAAAAAGATTTAATATTATAAATTAAAAATGTGTAAAAAAACCCAACTGATGTCATCAGGGTTATCTCAGAGCTTTTTTCTCAGACCTTTTTTGTCAGAAAGGTTATATCCAAACAGGGGGAACATAATAAACCCAAAATATCTGATGCTCTGACGTTCATTTGTCTCCTGTAAGTCCCCCAACGTTATGCTGTACTGAATCCCTGTAGTAGTCCTTGAAGTATCTACAGACACACCGTGTTATAACATTAGCATGCTAACATGCTCACAGTGAGGATGTTAGCGGGTACTGTTTACCATATTAACCATCTTAGATAGTGTGTTGGCATGCTGTAGTGAGCTCGATGGAGGTCACTTTCTCCCAGACATTCATCGCTCTGCAGAACTGGGTTTTTCATCTCAATATAAGGCTGCGAATAAACTTATTTCTTAAACCTCCTCCAGATCAGATACTTCCCAGACAAGACACATAAGCTTTCACCTCTGAGAAATGTATGCAGCAACAGCAACATGCGAAGACAATAAAATCACTCTTTTGATTATTCCAGCTGGCGAAAAAAAAAGAAACTGAACACACATCTCTTTCGCCTTCCCCCTCTGTCTCACGCACACACACCTGCTCGGCAATCTGTTGACTCCAGAGCCGCCTAGGAGTGTAACCTGCAGCTGGGTTCCTTCACGGCTGAGCCCTAAATTACAGGCAGCATGGCCTTCACCTCCCGCTGCGGCGGTAGACTCAACACTGCACAACAATTTTGGAAGTCAGCTGAAACGGTCTCCTGTCTGCAACGACCATTTTGTGATAAGAGTTGATGTCGAATAGAAAATTCCCTTTAGGGAAGATGATTGCCCCAAGCTACTCACCATTTGTTTTGATTACTAAATCGCATTTCACAAAGGCGGCTACCTTACATCTACCGACCCAGCTGCCTGACCAGCGCCTCTAATATCAGAGCCAGTCGCTTTATATATTTACCTGAAAGAAGAGTGAAATGAATGAAATAAAATAATGAAAAATCGATAACAAAATAAGAAGATATAATTTACTATGGGGTTACATTTGTTTCTTTGCTTCTATTTTTTCTACAAATGTCAAGAAAAGCTGCCAAATAGCATGAAACTTTAAAACAGACCCTGCTCCCTACTCTGGTCTAATTTTCAACAGTCTAACCTTCGACCAGTGAAGCTGATGTATTAAATTATACAACAACATATCATTGGCAAATGGATGATGAATAAATCCTTCTGATGATCTTCTGACAGGTTGCATCAGGAATTTGTTTAAGTCCTCCCATTTGTTTTTCAGACCGTCTAAAGTGAAGAGGTATAGGGTATATATTATATATTCAAGAGATGACGGACGACAACCAGTCAGAGTGCGACGCAATGAAATGCCGCAATTTTAGTAAAGTAAAAACCTAGAGATACCTAGGGATACAAAACCTGTTTACTAGTTACTGAAAGATGCAAAGTCATTGTCTCTGTAGACGTCCTGCAATGAGATGCTCCCATTCTTTAGCCAGACATCTAAGGTTCCATCCAAACAAGTGGAGCGCTGAACCCCACAGTTTTTGAATTATTTGGTTTATTTATTTTCCTTCGATTGAAGATGCCCCAAACTTAGTAAACAAGATTAGCATATTAAATTAGTTATATCATTACAAAATATAATAATATTAATAATAATAATAATAAGTCCAACTAAAGCTGATGAGAATGTTTCTACTTCTGCCTCCAGCCTGTGGGGGGAGAGTTTGGGGAGAAAGGGAAGACTTTGTTTTGTGACACAGGGCAGAAGTTGTAGTAGCTAAATTTGGGGTTAACCCACTTTACTCTGCAGCTGCCAAGGAAATCACAGGAACACAGCTTGGGAGTTGATTAAATTGCACATTCACTGCTATATTCACATCTTACAGCTAACCCTTCTCTGCACTTGCCTGCTCTGGGTGCAGCCAGACCATCACTGGCTCTCATTTCAGCCTCTGTCTCAAACAAGCTGTAGAAAACTCAAAATAACTCAAAATTTACTTGGTTTCATATGGGACAACGTCCCCTGAATTTAAGTCTGTGGTTTGACCAAATTTGACAGATTTGTAACGGCTTGAAAAAAATTTGGCCCGCTGCCAGAGTTATTTGCGGACCCCTGACCCACTTTGTTGTTTTCTTGGTAAGGGCAGTCTTAACTATGCATACACACCGCACTGAGATATTTCTGAAAACAACTATGCCAATCTTATAACACAGTTTAAATTACCTGATGTCATGGGAATTCCTGTATGTGTTACATTTTATTTAACATGATTGTACAAGTGTACCACATGTCATGATAATCCATTACATAGTTGCCAACCTGCTAGCGGCTATAGAGGAAAAGGTTGGACCGACTGATCAACCGTCACTGCATAATTCTTTGAGCATGGCATTTATTTTGATTATTTGTATAGCACCTTTCAGGTGTTTTCGACCACTCAAAGCGCTTTTACAATATATCTACATTAACCATTCATACACTGAGCCTAAGTGCTCAGACAGAACCTAACATTCACACAGTGGTGTATGACGGGGTAATACAAGGACACTTCAACTGCAGCCTGGAGGAGCCGGGGATTGAACTGCCAACCTTCCGAATAACAGGCAACCCACTCTACCTCCTAAACCACAGTCACCCCTTTGACCCTAATTTAAATATTCAAGGGTTCACTTAGTTGTTTTTTCCCAAATAACAGATGGTGCAATATATTCTGATGTTGTTTTAGTGAATCTGCTTTATAAGTCGAATTTGCTGTCTGTTGTCTCTGCCTGTTGTTATCAACAAATTACATTGTGTATCATAATCTAATCACGCCATGCTGTAATATCACCACCACACAGCATCAGCCAGTCAACTGTTACACACACTCTATCAGGTGTTTTCCTTCTTAAATACACAGTAGCTGCTGGAGCTGCTTGTTGCCTGGCAAAGTGACAGATTTTTTTTCTACAAACACCCTCTGACCAGCCTCTCCATTGGCTGTACGAGTCCTGCAATAGGACTCATTGTTGCCATAGTGTTGCTCCATTGGTGCAGACAAGGTGGGATGCAAGTGACAGAGGAGAGAAACAAGAGGTGACAAAGAAACAGAACAAAAGATGGAGATGAAGATGGAAAGAGAGAGGGAACATTTCTGTCCACACTGCAATCAAAACGAGATTCAATAGACAAACATGCGTTTGCTTTCAGACTTCCATAAAGGAGTATTTATGAAGTTTTGAATAATGTGTCTCACCTCTGTGTTCCCTCATTTAAAAATATAGTCACACTGGATGTAGCAATGAAAGGTCAAAGAAAAGTGCTATATAACTGATTAGGCTGGACTGAGGAAAAAAACTGTAAACACAGATTGAGGGAAAGCCGATAAACCAAAAGTGCAAAATACAACACTATATAACAAAATATCTCCTGGAACCCAGAGCAGGTGGAATCTCTGTACATTCAAAATATGTTACTGATACTCCATCTCTTCCTCTGCAAAGGAAACTTTCAAGGGAACACTATGACAGAGCTAGCACTAGTGCTAGCAAAAATATCCACAGACTCTACCTTTTTGGACGACAATGTTCTTGGACTGTCAAACAATAACGCTTGTAACTACTTACAGCTGTGGAAAGAACACCTCTCTCCCTCATTCTCCATTCTTCCTTTAGTTTTGGCTAACAGCTGACCTAGAGCGCAGTCACGCATTCATGTCAAGGATGGTGCGTTCAATAACGCAGTAACGCAGTGTTACTTGGACTAGTAACTGTGATAATATTACTGTTTTTGAAATTGGAATCCATTACACTGCTAGTTACTGGGAAAGGTAATATTATTACAGTACTGCCCAACACTGCTTATAAGGGGTGTGTCGAGACACTTACCCAACGAGACGAAACGTGATGAGACAAGATGAGATTGCAGACTGGGCTCACGAGATCGAGACAAGACGAGATTTCAACTCTATTCTAATTCTAAGAAATCTTTAATGCTGAATTATATGAAAATTTTGAGCATCAAACACTTTATTTCCTGCATTCTGATGAGTTTTTCTGCACCAATTAATGGTGATTTTTAAAATTTATTTACATAAAGAGTGTCATGACCAGGCTCAAAGGCCATGACAAAAAGTTGGAAAGGAAACAAAGATTCCATTAACAAGGTTTATTGTAACATAAGATTTTCAAAATAATACTTAAATTATGGGATGGGTTAGTCAGCAACATCAGTCATGAAAGTGTGGACGAGTTATTGTGGTGTAGAGTGTTGTGGTCTTAAAATAAAACAAACATGCAACGAAAACCAAAAGGTGTAGCTGCTGGCAGGGAGGAGAGACAGACAGGATCTTGGAGGTGGAGCTTTTATCTCCTGTGGAGCACTGGGACCAGGTGTTCCTGATCGGGCAGGGACCACTGCAATCAGCTCCTCAAACAGAAAACCACATCACCGTTGCAGTACTGACAAACATACACAGTCAAGCCACAGAGGGGCGTCCCAAGAGAAACACAAAATTGAGGCGGCGATCCAAAATCTAAGTCAGTGCAGCTCTCAGTCAGTCTGTGCTGCTCTGAGATCTGTTTCTCTTGTAACTTATTTAATAGGCTCCCTGCTGAGTCATGATTTAGTCTTCCCTCCTCTTTGTGTCTTTGTTTGTGGAAGTAACCTCTTTAAATGTGACTGTGGCGCCTTTTCACCATAATGATAACTTATTAGGGGTCCAAGCCCGAAGTGGGCTGGGAACCCGCGGTTGCAAGGCAACGCGGTTCCCATACCACGAAGTGGCTGG
>JAPMOB010216802.1:0-10289 GCA_029875015.1 Lepomis gibbosus | reverse complement strand
CAAGCCAGTGTCAAGCTGAGAAAAGAAGGAAAATCGAGCAGAGCCATTGGACAAACATGGGGTATAGCAAGCACAACAATTTGGAATGTCCTGAAAAAGAAGGAAACTACTGGTTTACTGAGCAACAGTAGATGATGACAGAAATATGGTGAGAGCTGTGAAGAAAAGCCCAAAACATCAGTTAACCTGACCTCCACAGTGCAGGGTGAAGGTATCACAACCCACTGTTGGAAGAACAGAAACATAGAGGCCACACCACAAGATGAAAACTACTCATCAGCAGAAAGAATCGGAAGGTCAGATTGAAATTTTTAGAGAAGTACAGAGATGAGCCTCAAAAGTTCTGGAACACAATCCTATGGACTGATGAGACCAAGATTAATCTGTACCAAAGTGATGGAAAGGCCAAAGTGTGGAAAAAGAAAGGAAGTGCTTATGAACCGAAGCATACCAAGCTCATCTGTGAAGAATGGTGGAGGTAATGCCATGGCTTGGCCGTGCGTGGCTGATTCTGGAACAAAACATTTGCTGTTGCTTTCTGTTGCTCCTCTGTAAAAGCTGAGAAGAACGTGGTGTGGGAATTTTGCCTTCTTAAGCTTCCTCTAGATTACAGTTGTTTCTGAGCTTTCTTCACCAGCGTGACCATGTCAGCTGCTCTGTGATGCTGATTCCCAGGAACCTAAAACTGTTCACCTGCTCCACCTCAGCCCCACTGATGTAGACAGGAGTGTCTCTCTTTTAGGGGTGCAACTTGTCGACATAGTCGAAAAAAATCAATTATTAAATTTGTTGGCAACAGGAGGAGGCACATAACCTTGTGGCTCTGTGGATAATGAAGACTGTTCTCGGTAAGCTATTTAGCAAACTAGATTCACTTTATGTTACTTCAGGTTTTGAGCTGTACCCTGTGGCGGTTTTTTGGGGGAAAGCCAACAGGGGCCAGTGCCCCTGAAACACAGACCTTGGACCCCCTATGGCCCTTCTCTGAACGGAAAGTCTACAACAGCCCTGTTGGTACATCAGGGCCAAAGCAACCTCCATGTGGCCCAGCACATAAGCTAATATATATGACAACAAAAGTAAACTCCATGTATAGTGTATGGAAGAAGCTAAAGAGGGAGCTATATCGTTTCCTTTTCATCTTTGTTGAGTTTAACATGCACTATACCAACCAATGCACCGCCAATCAAGGCTCAACATAATTTTCCGACCTGCAGCTTCTCCGCTCCTGTGTCTCTGTAGAGTGTCTCCACTACACACACGGAGCGAAGACAGACAGCTGATCAGTGGATATTACCGACACTGACGACAACTACGCTCGTTAGTGTGAGTACGTAGTGCAATAAAAAATTTAGCCTCTCTACCAGCAGCAGCACAGGGAGGAGGACAGGAGGAAGTGAGTTGTTCATTCTTTCTAATCTTCACTCAGTATGTTGTCAGGAATATGATTTACTGACATGTTAGATTTATTTCCAGTGAGATATTAGTAACTTTGCTGTTGTAAATCCTGTTGCTGCTCTATAAACAGTTAATAAAAAATGTTGCTTTTTAAATAAATTATTTAGTAATAAATAGGACTGATAAGAGCATTGATAAAGAACTGAACCAGTAACGATTACCAATACAAGTGTGTCAATAAAATCCTAATGATCCCAACTCATGAGAAAATTTCCAGACCATCTTTGTGTCCTGGTTTCAAAATCCGGCCCAATTGAATTTGTAATTGAACAGCCCTGGTCTACAGCATCATAGTAATAAATCTCCCTCACGACGAAATGTACATTAAACTGAATGCAGCATTGTAGACAATATTTTGTCCTTGTAATCCGTGTTTCCACTCCATGGATGGCCTTTGGATATCGCTGGAAATTGTTCCCCCTCCTTAAAGGGTAAATTATCATCATAACATTTTAATAATGCATTGCATTTAATCAGCACTTTTCATACACAAAAGCAATAACAGTAGCCTACTGGTCCTACCAGGCTGGACATGCAGTCTGCCAAAATATGTATCCCTGTCCATAACGCACAGATGATGGCCTACTATCAAGTATTTAATAATGGGTATACTTCACATCATGACTAATAACGGGTGAATATGGAATTTCTATTTTCCTAGCTAAAGTTATAGTGGGATATAGAGAATGTCTAGAACACTAGAGCGTCTACTGTTCATTAAGAAGTGTTGCATCAAAGAATGTACTGTAACTTGAGCTAAAGCTAGCAGGAATGTTGTTTTTGTATAATGTAATTTAATGACACTATAACCAAGTTACTGAAAAGACCCTTACTGAAACAAAAAAGTGTAACTTACTGAAACATACAAAAACATTACGGTCCTGTTTAACATTGCAGACGTGCTTTAACTTTACAATCATAAACAACACATCACTAATGGCGACTGTTACAATTGGACAATGTGTTGCTGCCGAGGGCACAAGATTAGACAACACCAGACATGTTTATACTTTCTAAACAAAAAAACAGTTCTCCTGTCTGTGGTGAGGTGGCGGCTAATCCATCCTTAAGACTTCCTTAAAAAAAGTTTTGTGAGTTGTTGAGTTAGGGGAAACTATATAAAGGTTGTGAAACGCTGTCTACTATGAAATTGTTATTATGGTTCCCCTCTTGTAAATTCGGCAAATGTAATGCATGGCGTTATCCCTTTCTTTGTAGATATATTAAATAGTGTCAGTGTGTCCCGTGCTGACACACATGTAAGCTGCTCCGTCACTAGATAGTAGATCAGCAGTTCAGATGAGTGCTGCACAGACACTGTATATACATATGTATTTTTGAAAGCAGTATTTATTTTATTGTCTTGACTCTTAATTAGCACATGCCTTAAACAACCTCAAGTTTAATTTAAAAGCTGATAGCTAAATGGGAGGCAACTTTGCAATTCGGAATCCGAGGCTGTGTGGAAACACTGTACTGTGCATTTCCAGATGTTTCTGGTGGTTTCTCTTAAAGTTAATAAGCCTTTTCTTCCATGCTGGCATTTCACTGGCATGCTGCAACGTAACAACTCCGCCTTGTGAACAGATTGCTAATCTGTGATCACAAGTAGCCATGATCAGACTATATCAAAATATAGAGAAGACCAACCCTAGTTGCAGTACATGTATTGTGAATTGTCCACTATTGAACAGGTTATTGCTTGACAGCCTCCATATGCTGCTGAACACATGGTAAGTGGGTCTGACAACAAAACGTGTGTTAAATTTTAGGATAATATTATTAATTGCCCACACAGCCATGAAGTAGCTGAGCTAGTGTCTTTCATGATGTGGTTTCACTTTAAGTTAGCTCTTGCTGGTGCGTTGTCTTTGATATAACAGCGTGTCTGTGTGGAGCAGCCGCTAAGCCCCGCCACACCGACAGAGGGGACAGAAGCAGCTCCGGTAAAGCCCAGAACAACGTTTCGCGACTAAAGTTCACATAAAATACACTTTTGAGGCGATGAGTGACAAGCAAATTCCCCTCCGACATTTCCGCTTTATGGCGGCAAAATGCATTCTGGGATATCTGGTTATCCGAAGTCCACACAAGTCATCACCGAAGCAGGCTCAGTAAAACGGGTGGAGCGAGAACACATTCCAGATATTTGATTGTACTTGGCTACATGCAGACTGATGAATTGGAACAGTTCTTTGGCTGCGACTGATGACGTTTCAAAGTCTACAATAACACAAATACAGACAAGAACGCAGATTGAGAAACAGCAAAGATGAGCAGATTACAGCAGTTTGTAAGGAAAGATTAAAATAAGGTGGATAATTAAGAACAATTAAGTTGAGTTAAGAAATAGCCTACTAGAAATAATCTAAAGTATTCTTTCAAATAAAATACACAATTATAACCCCCACAGTTACACCCTGTGGGGAAACACTGGGCCATGTTATACTGCAGTTTACTTTCAGTTGGATTTAATTTGGGACCTATTGCGATTCAATTTGTGATTATTATTTTTTTAAAGTTCAATATTCCCAGCCAGTCTATTTTTGACGGAAGCCGCGACAACCAGCACAGAGAAGATGAACCAGGTAGCAAGTCAGACACGGAACAGAAAACAGCCTGTGCAGATTCCTGGTCATAAATCAACAATAAATACAGTTAAAACAGACAAAAAAGAAACAATTTAACTACGTAGCCTACTTAACCATAGTAGAAGCACAAAAAGCAAATGAACAAATAAAAAAAAATCTGAACGAGTCAGGCAAAAAGCTCTTATTGTGAAATGCTCCATGTGGGACGTGTAGCCTGCGCAGAGCAGAACATGCTCACTGAGAGCCATTATACGTCGTTGAAGCACATAAAATGACAAATTAACACATCAGCAACTTAGGGCAGGCTAAATGCTCTGCTGCAGACACTCTTCAGCATGAGTTGATGCCGATGAAAACCGCGGCACAGCCACTACCTGTGTCGGTTGGCCTGACACCATTATCAGACATGTTTTCCTCTAGTTTTGTTTGTTGTTGTAAAATGTACAGGCCCTGTGCCCGTTCTGATTGGTGAGTAGGACCATAGGAAAAGCATGACGCTTGTAATTGGCGATCAGGTTTGTCGCACAAAGATGACAACAGATTACTGCATGGCTGTTTAAAATGGGTCAGATGCGCTGCATGATTAATCTACATTTTAATTGCTGTCTTCATGATTAGCTAATCACACTCACACTCCCTCTTTTTAATTCCTTCTCTTTCATCTTTCCTGTCACGTAAAATACAGGACTTTTTTCACTCATTATGTGTCGTGTGTTCACACACCTGAGGCCGTGCCACAGCAAGGCGGCACCCACCAGGCCGAGGAGAAGATACTGCTGATGACATCAGGGGGAAAGAGGGTGACGTTTCTCTGCACCTGAAGTAAGTTGAGCACCAGGGCCAGGAAGACGCCCACAGAGAACAGCATGGCCCCTCTGATCACCATGTTGGTTGTCCTACAATGCAGAGCAAAAGGAGTTAGGAGACTTGGAAAATGTTTTCAGTGTTGTAGTTTTATAATGAAAACTGACAACATAAAAGTCATAGCTCTGCCCTTGCATGTTGTTCTTCTTTAGATGAGCTTATGTGGAGAAGATGCAGAGCTAACCTGTTGGTGATGACTGAGATATAAGGGCCCTTGGAAGGCTGTGGCATTTGCCCGGTCCCCAACCCCCGCTGTTGGGCACTGGTCACTGCGCTGCTGCTCATGGCTGTCTGTGTTAGGGACATTTGTAAACCTAGGTCCGGAAATTATAGAATGGTGTGCGACGTCTATATCCGCCAGTGAGTTCAATGTCCTCCCCGTCAAGAAAGACCTCAAATCTCCACCCTAAAGCACAACTTACATTTTCTTTGATTTTAGACAGTCAATATCCACAAACATAGACAAACATCTGTCTCCCAAGCTGGGAATCAGATCATCACGAGTTTAGATACACTTTTTTTCTTAGAGAATCACAAACACAAATGTAGCCTATGTTATAAAACAATAAAGACATTACATATTGCTTAAATGAATACAGGGCTTCCAGCATTTGCAGTTACTGTGTATAACAGGAGCTACTGAGAACTGAAGTGAACTTCTTTGCATGCTTAAACACTACTGGGTCTAAAATGCAGTTACTTGTTCAATGTCATCAGAGAAATAACGTGGAATTCCTAACGCTGTGCATTGTGCACACTGCCCTCCTGTATTAATTGTAACATCACTTTTAAGTTGTTAATATTGTGGTATTAAATAATGATACTGGTGGTACCAATCTGTACCACAGTTTGTACCTCACTGAATTAGTGATGAGGCAGCGTTAGATAACTAACTGCACTCAGCTGGTTTCTGTCGAACTGAACTCACCTTTCGCCCCAGTCTGTCTCTCGTGCAGTGATAAGGTTCATGTGAGAGGCACACTGGGGACAGTTCACCCCATGTGACTCTGTATGGTCATTTGAGGTCTAACGATACGGTGTTACGGTGTAACTTTTACTTTTTAATAATAATCTAAGGACAATTAACTGGCTAGCTTACCTGATGAACTTAGGCTAACTTAACTTACCCGCTAATCATAAAGCAGCGTCAACAGCATTTGTCTCTATTTCGTTACTTGCTACTTTGAACACGTTTCAAAGAAGCAATGAAACACCTTAATTAAATAGTAAAACTGAACAAGAAAGGCCAGTTGTGATGGCAGCGGATATGCTAAGTTTGCTTGACGTTATCGTTAGTTGCTACCCTTATTTGATAGCTAAATAGCTAACTTAAGTTAGCTAAACTGCATTTGTCATTAACAGCTACCTGTCGTAGCACACTGGCTGAGGTAGAGGATAAAGTTTACCTTATGATGACAGAGACGTTCAGCGAATACAGCCATACACTGTACATGGCATTTAAAACTGCGCACTGTGTAACATTAGATAGTAACACACGGAAATATTAATTAGCCTTCCCTTACTTCTCTCCCTACTGAGACTACTTCCGGCTGTCTAAGCTGAACGAACACCCAATCAGCTTCTAAAGCCGTGACGTAAACGCGTCGAACAAAACTGACGTAGACAGCTGGATGAATCATTTCATACAGTTCTTGTACAGTCTAGGATTTCATATCAGGCTGTGAAAACTGTAACATGGTCCTCTTTCTTCATGTAATATAGACTACCCGTGGCAAAAGTTTTAATTTTTTGTGTCTTATACACTGTTATGTATATCTTTCTATATTCCGTGTAAACTGTTTTCCAATAAAGATTACAATAAAGATTTAATAACACAACTAACATTTTAAAAATCATATATTTCGTATGTTTCATATAGGCAAATGTTCCAGTGTCATCAATTTAGACTGGAAGTTAGGTGAGAAATAGTAGAAATATTATGTTTGTATTAGTATTTTTGGAGAGCACCATATCTTTTTTTCTAACCCTTATAAAACATGCAATTTGTGACTTTTAATAACATTTGTAAAATTGATAAAACTCCCCAAAAGGCTAATGTAGTATTTCAGCTTTATAAACAGCTGTATGCTGTAGTCAGTCCTCACACACACAACACTGTTTGATTTGCTTTTGTTGTCTAATAGGCTTACGGAGATGCAGAGGTGAGAAAGTCACAGTGTAGAGAGGATCACTCGTAATCCTCACAGCCATTTACACTCCATTTTCTATTCAGCTGAAGCCTGCTGCTCATGTTGGGCTTTCAGGGATTACTTATGTACACAATAGTTCAAACACAAATGGACCATCCATAGTTAATTTACAGAAAATACAATCAAAAAGTTAAATGAATAATTGCAATGTAAAATTTGGGGACACTTTATTTCTTTGGTAAATAGTGTTATGACTCCTGACTCCTCTATGAAACACTTTAGATTATGTCACATTCATACACTGAGCTAAGTGCTTCAAACAGAAACTAACATTCACACACATTCATACACTGATTGAACAGCATCAGGGGCAATTTGAGGTTTAGTATCTTGCCCAAGGACACTTAGACATACAGCCTGTATGCCTGTGCGATCTTTCGATTACCTCCTGAGCCACAGCCGTCCCTTCAGTAGGCTTCAGTATTTCTAAACATCTGGCTACTCCATGGTATTTTTGTTATATTTCATAACTTTTAAAATTTCATATAAACTGTTGTGCATTAACCACAGAAAAATAAAATTAGGATGTACTGACAAAGAGATAAGCCAAAAAGCATTATATGTCTAAAAAAGAGAGGATCCATTTCAAGGAGCATAATTTGGTGCTGCATTAGGTACTTTGGGCAGCAGGATGGTGTATGTGAGACTGAATCATGGTGTTCATGGTGATGAAGGAACATGTCAACCCAGTGTAACAGCGTGTGGCTCACAACAATGGAGCTCTACGGCTCAGAGGAAGGAAAGACGTCAGCTTTGGATATACACACACACACGGCACTTGTTAGTAGGATACATTCATTGCTGGTTTGGGTCTTTTCTTCACAATAATGAAGATACAGAGTATCCATAGTACTCTATGCTTTTGAGTGCTTTAAAGTATTTTGTGTCTTGTATTGTCCACATCTTTAATGGTGGTGTTACGTACCCTCTGTGTTATTTTGTGAAGAACTTTGTACTTGTGTTTGATGAGTGTTATAATTATTATTATTATTCATAGTCATTATTATTATTGTTATTATTATTATTGGTGTTGTTGTTGTTATTGTTGTTCTTATTATAAATCTGCTGATGTTTTTGTTGTCACATCTTAAAAAGACATTTTCATTTGGTCCAAAAACTACAAACCTTCAGGGCCATGGAGAATTCTCACTGCTCTTAGATGCAGGCAGCTCCGTGATTAATTTATACTTTTACGATTTATTTTTATCCACTAAGATGACTTGGCGGGTTGTACACACTGTACTACTCACAGTCCCATGGGAGACTCACTTAACCCCAATAATTAGAGTGATAAAGGAAGCCTGGTAGGTAAGAGAAGGGCATGGGGGCTTTCAATTAGTTGTCAAGGGCTACTTGGAGGCCCCTTGACACAGCCAGAGAACAGAGAGGGATTCAATTCATCATCATGCCTGTGCCAAACACTAAGGGCCTTTTCATTATCAGACCAATGAGTCCCACTGTCGGCTCCTTCAGTATAAACGTGAGTGATGGCTTGCACGGGGTGGGTTGTGGGTGTGGAGGGTGATGGAGGGGTGGGGCTGGGCCCTCATCGTAAATGTCATCCCCATTGGACCGTTGCAGGTCTCAGCTCCAAAATAATAGGCCCTGTGACCTCTCTGTTGTCTATAATTAACCTCTAACCCACTCCCTCCCTGCCTCATCCGCCAATCCCCAGATAGTCGTGATGTGGGAGATGCTGTTTGCCAAGCCTCTCAAACCTCAGCTGCCGATTCTCTCTCACTACAGGCAGAGGAATAAATTGGGAAACGGTGAGGGTGAACAAAAGAAAAGAGCTGCTGCTCTTGTGTTCCAATGAATGTGTAATATGTTTGGGATGACCTAAGCACTGTGCATCATGAGGAGTAAAATGTAATCCTATGAAAGATTAGAGTCAGGGTCATGTACAAAATTTAATTCCTTTGCTTTTTGTCAGTGGAAATATGTCAAAATCCAAATCAAGACTTGTTTCCTATTCCTTCATATATTTTTGTCAGCAGAAAGGATGTTATTTCAACTGTGCACATTTCAAAACCCTACAGGGCATGTAGCAGAAATGTGCAGACCCCATTTTCAATGAGTGTTTAACATTCCCTTTCTGTCTGTGTGCTTGACATGCTGTGAATCTGCATTAACTGCAGCTGTGCCATGTCTCCAGCAGCAGGGGAATAACCAGTCAACCTTGGCGTAAATGCTGGAGAACACAGGTACTTCCCCTGTGCAGGCTTTCTGACATTTACCACAACAATGAAACATCCAACAAGCAAATTATGGCAACAGTAGGTGTTGGCTAAATAACCCCAAATCACAATAGAAAGTCAAATGATCTGTTATGGCTGGAGCTGACACCTGAACAAAATGACATTTTGAGGACACATTTGAAAGACAAGCATTACACGAGGAGGAAATGAGACATAGAAAGAGAGAGCCTTTCTCTGTCTTCAGCGGCAGTCAGGGGGGAAAGGCATCTCTCATCTTCAGGAAGTGGAAACAGAGAGCAGTCATTTGTGGTGCATTATTGTCTGTGCAATTTCTTGGGAGTATGAGGAGGAAATGCAAATGCCCTGTTGCTGGCAGCACCACGAAAGCTATGCCAGCATGTGTGTGGCATATTGAATGATAATGACAAAGCGGGCTATATCCCCTGTGAGCAAGCCTGCGGAACAATGATTACAGATTGGCCAGTGTGTCCCTTTGCATCACAAGGGACTCTGATTCTAATGCTAATCAGAGCTGCTGCCCATTGAAATATATCTGTACTTGCAAGGCAGGAGGAAATAAGATAGAATATCCCAGTTAGGCTGTAAATTTATAATGAAGCCCTGTTTATTTTGATATTTTAGCCCACAGGAATTTACACAGTGGGTTTTTTGTAGGCTTGACCTATTGCACCACCTGCTGGACTCAGGCTAGTACTAGAGAGATAGATGCTTGTTTTTGTCATAGGGCACTTTAAAGCAATTATCCCCTGCCAGGTGTAAAATGAGCTTGAGTGCATTCTTTGGTATCCCACTTGTTATTTGAGATGGAGAGACACTTCATCTCCCTCTGTTAGTTAGATCATACATCGTTCTAATCCACTCTCAATACACATGGCACATGCCGTGGGATTCATCCCTGGTTCAGGTTGTACCATTCTCATCTCCCTGCTTCATCAGCCTGTATCACT
>JAPMOB010216795.1:0-17099 GCA_029875015.1 Lepomis gibbosus | reverse complement strand
GAGGGAGCCTCTGTCAAAGTGTGCTGTGTGCACAGCCGACCACAGAGAGGGGAAGCCAAAGATTACTGCAGCCACCGTGGAAATGCTAGAAGTGGGTGGCAATCGCTGGGGAGTGAAGGTTAGGGAGGACAGTTAGTTAGTTAGTGTGCGCATGTACGTGCTATAAACAAACTACCGTGTTATGGTACTGAATGTTCTCAGAAGATTTGATATGTGTTCCTGATCCAATGTACATGCTTGAATATGTATTATATCTCTTAACTGTGTATGCAGTTATGTTTTAAACCAATAAAAATCTTACTTTGTGATATTAATATTAAACATGTAATGACTAATTTAGTTTGAGGATTGGACTGGGGCAGGGTTATACTGATTTTTTTTTCCAGAGGTGAAAAAACTTTATCATTTAGGATTTTGTACTTTTCCGTGCAATCAAGTAAAACTTTCCATCATCACTGATGTCGAAGTGTACCGTTTTGCAAATTTCAGTAATTTCGGAGGCAGCGGGCAGTTAGTGTTCTGCTATGTCTTTTGTTACAATGTATTTCATATTTTTGCAAATAAACTAAGAGAGTGCCCTGTAGCCAGACCATGAACAGGGCCTGGATATTGATTTTGGTGCTCTGGGAGGCTCGAGGTCATGAGAGGTGCTCATCTGTGCAGTGGAGCAGTTGGGAAGTGTGGGGAGTGACTGGCGCATTAGTTAGTGGAATTATGTGGATCACGGCTGCAACAGCTAGAGGTGCAAATGCTCACCGGCAGGATTAGATAATGCTATTATCAGTATGATAGTAGCATTAGAAAGAAGCATTAGCATGGATAATTCCACGGATTCAGCAGCAGAGAATCGCCACAAAATCATTGCATTATACCCAAAGAGATGAGATCCAGATATAGAAAGGCACTTTGGGCTGCGGAGAATCAAACTTGACGGTAAATCTTCGAATTAGAAATCGTCACGTTTTTCGTGTCTTGCCGGGTAAACAGGTATTTAACAAAGGATGATCAAACACGCCTTGTCTCACAACGCTGTAAAAAAAAAAAGATGGCAGCTCCAGACAACACCCTCCCCATCTATGCGTTTCCCATTAAAACACCATATTTGCTTTGTTGTTTCAATCCTCTACGAACAGTTGGAATACAAAACACATCCTATGATGGTGTCTGTTATTCTAAAGGGTGTTAGTATATTTAAATGTGAATGGAGGGAAAAGAACCAGAACTTATACTGTTAGATTCGGTATATACCTTGATGCTTTTGTTTCACTATTCCTGTATGACTCACCTAAAATCTTTCCCCATCTCTTCTTCATGTCTTTAGATTTAGGTGTACATCTCCTATGTGGCCGGGAGTGAGAATAAAGATTGGATGAGAATGGATTTTGCCTGGATTCAGCTCATCTGGTACTTCAAACACCACCAAAAAGGATTGAGTGACTTCCATCCTCTTTTACCAGCGTCCCCTAGGAGCTCCGTCCATTTATAGCCAATGCCAGCAATCAGTAGCAGTGCAGGAAGTAACGGTGAGGAAGTTGGGTGGATTTTGCAAAAAGCAAGAACATTAAAAATGTCGGTATTGGACTTAAATCCGTGATTTTGCAAAATTGTCCATCAGCGATGGCGAAGGGTCGCTTTTACACATGCAGCCTTAAACAATCTGCTGTTGATTCAGATATGACTGACGCATGAGCTGCAACACCTGGTCTCCAAGGACAAATCGTTTGGTATGCAGGAAGTGATGGAGTTTATGTTTCCAGCGGCAGCAACAGCAGTTTCTGCTAGAGAATAAAAAGAAATAGAAAAAAAAATCTCATTGGCCATCACCGTAAAACCTCTTTTGATCTTTATCCTCCACTTATACAGGATCAATTCTTTGCAATTGAAGTGATATTAATGGATAACCAGCCCTGAGCCAAATTCACCTGGAAAATTGATTTCATAGAAAAAAAAAAACAGCTGGCCAAAATATTGCGCACACTCTGTTTTTTCCCTTTCCGCATGGCATTTCTCACTCTTGCAAACTTGTGCGAAGGTGGAATGATAACCATGTTGGTGTGGGAGGTCTGTTCAGCATGCTACAGTAGCAGGAGGTTGTACACACACACACACACACACAGCTGCTGCCATAGCACACATGGCAGGAGACGTGCCTGGGTATAAATAGTATGCCACTATTTTGTCTTTACATATTTAGCTGGTGGATATTTTAATGCAAATTAATGTGGTGGGATTGGAGAGGGGTGTTTTTGTTGACTGGAATTAGTGTTGTGAGCGAGCTTTCTTCTCCATTCTTTCCCTTTCTTTCTCCCCTCTCCAAATTACAGCTATTAAGACGAGACTGGTGTGAGCCAAACACAGCGCTCCACTTAATGTGATTTCCCCCGCGCTGAGAAAGGAATAAGAGGCAATGATTCATGGGAGCCCCACAAAAAAAGCTAGAGAGACGGGAAGATGTCCACCTCCGACATGTGCTGAACACAAACGCTGGGCTTGTTTAAGTGTGTAATTGCGTGTGTGTGCGATTATTGCATGCTTACGTGTGCGCGCGCGCGAGTATTTGCGTGTGGATGAGCTTAAAATGAACATTATGATTTATGACATCCTGTATTTAAGTCTGGCTAGTCCTCACATTAGCACAACCCTAATCTAATGAATAGACTGCCTTAGAAAGAAACATGCAAATGCCCACTGCCTATTTCCAGAAACCAGGCTCGAGAGCCAGCAACTGTGGTCCCTCATCTTGATGTGGCTTTATAGTGTTTCTGCAAAATGATCTCGCTCGCAACTCCCCCCCTCCACTCGCACAAAACTGAGGAGTAATGTGACAGCAGCACGCCGCCTTTTCTTCAATGTCTACCACGCCAGCTTTCAACACCCGCCATTGGCAGAATTGGGTTTGACAGCTCTCGTCGAGGCCTGGCAATTGGCCGGGCTCCAG
Organism: Lepomis gibbosus; assembly: GCA_029875015.1. Taxonomy (NCBI): domain Eukaryota; kingdom Metazoa; phylum Chordata; class Actinopteri; order Centrarchiformes; family Centrarchidae; genus Lepomis; species Lepomis gibbosus. Next base: position 14,161 of record JAPMOB010216795.1, on the reverse strand, counting down.
GGACGTTGTACGAGAAGAGACGTGTACACAACCAAAGGGTCCTGAAACAGGCAAACTAAGCAGTCAATGCTGTGAAACTCGAGTAGGGTTACGGTCAAACTGGGCTCAACTCTAGACCCTCATTTCATCACATACAGCTTAACAGCCATGTTTAGAAGGCCTGAGATAAGGCGAAAGTGGGGGGTGGGTGGGCGTGGGAGAGCGAGGAGGCCATCTGAAGGAGTCCGGCGCTGAAAAGTGAACGTGTGAGTGCTGACAGCAACACAGACCCTTTGGAAAGACACTTAACACCAGAGCCAGGACACAGTAGATTGGAGATACTGTAAACCAGCAGGCAGAGAAAGGCCTTCACTCGACAGCTTTGTCTGATTCACAAGATACTGTTGTGCTGAGGGTGAAATGTAGCATAGCGCTTTCATGAAAAATGACTGTGATTAGGGAGAAAAATGTGTTATTTTTTCCACATTGTCCACAATGAAACAGCAGGAAGAAGTTAGTAACCAAAACTGAGCGCAACTCTGTGCAGTTTTGCAGTGGATCCAGCGTCTGAATCCAAGGGCCACGTAGACTGGCCCGCCCCATAGATCAAGGCTTAATGTAGCCTGCGGGGCTGGCAGGATGGCCGAGACAAATGACAGTTCACTGAGGTGGGGTCCCTGGGCAGAGTTTGGCCTGGCCTCTGGCGCTCTACTGAGGCCGCGTTGCTAGCCCGAGCCTGCAGGACAGAAAGCCCATGCAGGGAGGGAAGGAGAGATTGCGGGGCTGGGAGGGCTCGCTCGCCTCGCTAATGGGTCCCCAGACAACCAGGCTTGACCTCACAGGCCCAGTGCATTCATTACCAGCTGGTTAGCAGCTAGTGCTAGCGCGGCTAGCACCGGCAAGTTAGCTGCAGTTCGAGGTTAAAGCCTGCTTTATGGGGCCACATAAAGACCTCTGTGATCTTGAGTATTTACTTTTGTGATTGTGATTTGCTGCAGTGGCTGTTTAAAAAAACGAGTCACAAACATAGCTAAAAAGCTAGTAAGTGAATTCTGGGTTTATCAGCAGATTTTTGAAAACAAGTAATTTTTAGTTAGCAGAAATATGAAATTTTACAGTAGTGAAGAGGTAGATTTCACTCCTTAACAGCAATAAGTAGTCTGCCAATAGGACCACAGCCTAAACTTTGCTTTTCCATCCTTGATGTAGCTTGAGTTTAATAAAAAAAAAAAAAGCTACTATTCCTGACCACTCCTGTCTCGTTATACCTCCCCTGATCCGAGTCAAGCAAACGTACAGTCATGGTGCTGCAGATCACAGGAGTCCATTCCCCATTTCCAGTGAGTGCACAACTCGGCTGAAATAACCTCCTGGAAGTCTCCTCATCTCTATGCAGCTATCATTTTGCTCCAAAGATGTCCGCCCGCCCTGCAGCAGCAACCCACAGCGCCTGTGAACTCTGCATACATTATCTCTCCTCACTCCGTAGGGCGCTGCGCTTTATGCGGGAAACTGGGCCCATTTATCAGCATCCTCTGTATCCCCCCACTGCCTGGCAGGGCACCTGCTGCTAGTCTAACTAAAGCCTGGCCGCGGCCTTATCGCTTCTGCAGATCACAAGGCGCAGGGATGTAGATTGTTAGCCAAACAAACAAACAAACACAGAGAGCTAGTGCTTATTTTCTTGCATTTCTCCAATCAGATTTGCCCACATCTGAAGGTGAATGGAAGGAAGCAAGTTTAAGGAATGGATTACGGGCGGCTTTTGAAAACAGCGTTAACTGGGGCACGGGCGTCTGGCACACTCTCCCCTCGGTGCCGGGCCTAATGATTTCTAATGCTGCTAAACATTACGGCGCCGTGAAAGCCTCGCTTTTCACTGGGGACGTGGCCGCAAATCTCCCATCGCATGTTCCCTTTGTTGATTTTTGTGAGACAACAACACGGCAACGCTTATCTCCATTACAGACCAGCACCACGGGGAGCTTTCCCAAAGCCTTTCACCCAGCGCCTTATTAGCAGCTATTCCCTCCTGTCTCTCTCATCCTCCAACTGGGAGCAGATAGAGGGAAAGAGAGAGCATTATCCCAGCGTCTCTTCTTCCGATTCCCCACAAACCCTCACTACTTCTATTCACACGCCACTGGCCCGAGATGGCCCCACTTTCCCGTCTACTCTCCCTTCCCTTCTTTCACAGTCTTAGCCCTGAATCACACTAAGAAGAAGAAGAAGAAGAAAAGAAAGCATTTCCAGTTATTTATAAGCCCATACAAAGGGTTGGCTGTTAATTTCAGAGCCTGTAAGAAGATGAGGTTCTTTTGTGCTTGTTTGTATTGTGGAAAACAAAAAAGGGATAATGCTGTCAACACTGATAGCTTCATATTAGAGACTCAATGTTATACTTTTGACGTAAAATAGCATATGATTGCAAAGTTTACTGCTACAGCTTAAGCGATAAATGTTGTCTACAAAGGAAAGACCAAGCCTTTCTTATTTAAGGATGTAACAGCAACTCTGGGATGAATTCTAATGTGAGGAAGTTCCTTTAGGGGGTAATCTTGTGGTCTTCTCCCTTTATCCCCTGCCTTCTTTCTCCTCTTTCTGCTCCATCATGCCCTCTTTTCTTACTCTTGCATTGTGTGTGTGTGTGTGTGTGTGTGTGTGTGTGACTCATACCCTTGGTTGCAGCAATGACGATAAGGATCTGCTTTTTTTTTTTTTTGGGTTCCTCCCCAGAAGTACCAATTCCTGCAGCCCTCAGCTGGTCCCCCCTGTTTGTTTAGCGTGTGTTTGTTTCTCTGTAGTCCTGGGATTAATTATCATAACCATATGCCTGGCTAATACATCTCTCTCCAAGCCAATAGTGTGGCAGTCTGCTACTTCTCCATTTTAATTACAGCTAACATCGTTAGCCTGATTTTGTTTTGCAGTTTCCTGCTTATTTTTGAATTGTTAATTCAAAATACCATCAGAAAATGTGGGGCTGCAATAATTAACTCCTCTAAAGTAACTTGTGTGGCATTGCGACAGTCTAGCACACAGGGGAAAAAAAATGTTCACACTTCTGACAGTGGAACAGCATTAATTCAAAGAACCCTGCGTTAGTTTTGGCAAAACAGTCCAATCGCGATACCTCCGCAACATGATATTTAATTTGACACGCAAGTCGGATATTTATCAACTTTCACACCAGAGGAAAATCTACAAGTTTCCTTAGGTGTGAATATGTCGATTGTGTGCACAAGGTTTGAAAAGCACGCTGTGTTGCGGCGGCCGGCTGCGGTGAAGGTGAGGCCCGGGAAGTGCTGCTAATGTATCTGGGAAGAAGTGGTGTCATGGGTTCAGTGTCGGCTCATATTTTACCAGCTTGGCGTAGGGCCAGACAAGTTTTGTCTGGGTGTGGCGGAGGGGGCGGGGGGAGGAGGGGTAACAACTGCTGAGTCAATCAGCGCAAGCCGATATGGTGTTAGGTCAAAGTCAAAGTGTGGAGGGAACATCAAAAGGGGAGGGGGGGGGGCATGCTGTTCAGGCTTGGCTCAGATTTTCACACTCACGTAATGACGTAACGCTATTAGGTGTTGCATTGCTTGTGATGACACCTAACATACAGGCTCAGTATCACAGTGAATTTTACATCTCTTGGATGATTCCACTAAGCATCGGCGCCGAAGCTGATGGCAGTAGCCACGCAGGGCTTTGCTGTGGCCTGGTTCTGCTGCGTGGCGTTTAGGATTAAGCATTCTGCTCTGTTTCCCAGGTAATGACACGCTCGCTCCCTCTGTTTTCACCAGGCCTTATTTCAATAAGAAATCATCCATTATTTAGCTCCCAACCTCTCTGCCCTGTTCGCCTCCTCCCCCTTTCTCCTCCCTTCCTCCCTCCCCGCCAGCCTCCCCTCGGATAGAAGCACCCCGCTGATTCTCACTTCAAGGACGAACGTGGCGGAGAGGAGAGGAGTCGACCCAGTCACCAGACAAGCTCTCAGAAGAGAGGGGGGGGGAGACAAAGTAAGGGGAGAGAAAGAGCATATACACACACACTGAGCTCTCAGAAGAAATGTGAAAAATGTGTGACCCAAATATACATTGCTTTGTACTCTGGTTCAAAGTTTCCTGTCCTCTCTACCAAACAGTCAAGGAGAAGGGGAAAAAACACAACAATGAATAAATCATACAGCAACTGAAACCTACTGTAGTACTATTCCTGAAGAGAAAGGGCGAGAGAGAGAGAGAGAGAGAGAGCGACACAAAGATACAGAGAGCACAGGAGAGAGCGAGAGACTAAAAGAGTTGAAAGTGAAACGGAAAGAGCAAACACCCCTTTGGTCTTTTGATGGCACTCTCTTATGGAACATGGTATTTCTTGATTCGCTCTTAAATCCATCATCAGTCAAGCTAATAATTCGACGTAAGTGCTGCTGTGAAGCAATAGATCACATACACCAGGCGCTGTCCCCTGTGAGCACTCAAATTACGGGAGCCAAACAGTTGGAGATCCTATTAACCAACTCCAGACTTTGATTCAAAGTGTCATTTTTATTGCTATAAAGTCTCAAATTAACAGATTACTTTTGATACCGCAGGGCCGCTCATATTTAGTTAAAACACTGCAAAAGAAATGCTTGCTGAAACTCAGACTGTGTTGGTCCAGTTTAAATGTGTAATCCTTTTAGTATTGGAACAGCATTGAGTCGTTCTCTAACATAAAGAGCTAAAGCAGTCAGTATTAGAGGTGTTTGCTGTTGCTACAAAACAGCTGTTAACACAATAACATTCCATTCCAGGCCTATAGAAAATATTTGAACACTTTATCTATTTCCTGATAATCATTTTACAGACAAAATACGTGTACCAAACAGGGCCGTAACTATGAAACGGTCATGAATCCAAGTAACCCCACCTACCCCATAGCAACGTTTTTATGTTGTTGTTTTTTTAATTACTTAGGGTTTTGTTACTGGTTCTTGTTTTTTATTGGCCTTAAACCTGCATTCATCGATTTTTTGGCCACTTGGTGGCAGCGACACAAGATGCAAACATAACGTGACTTTAGAAAGTTGAACCAACGAACACGTTAGCAAACAGTTTTCTATTAACACAACCAGCGGACACAGAGCTGAGAATCAGCAGTCATTTAGAGTCGTGTTTCTGTCCATGTGGTAAATGTCAGTCCACTGGTCACTTGGTTTTGGTCTTCATGAACCACATGAGGAAAATCTCTCCGCACTCTTGCCTCTGAATGCCCTGCTATGTTAGCTAGCTCTTCGCTAACTTGGTCAGCGCACTCTTTTTGGTGTTGAAACAGGGGTTGAAACTGTAAAACCTAAACAATAAGCTGAAAGATGTAAGTTTTAGCACTTTGATCAACTGTACAGTAAAATCTAAATAGACTGAGTCTAAAAAATACTGGGATCAGCCTTTAAAATACCTTGTTTGTTGCAGAAGGTAAAATTATTAATCATACATAAACAATAACCAAGGTCATGTCCTTTAATGGCTACACCTCTGGTACTAAAGTATACATTTATAGCTGTGCATGCATGCTCTCCTGCTGTCTACACACATTTCCTGTGTTGACTTGCACCTGTCATGCAGTATATGACAATATTAACCAGGTGTGATAGTGCCTGATGCTCCCTTGCTGCAAGACATACATCAGATTCTGCGTGATGGCTCTGAAGCACAGGGAGACCCACCAGAGAAGCTGTCAGAAGGCAGGCCAGATCCCACTTAGCAGATCCCATCCCTGTCTCAAATCTCAAAAGCAGAGCAGCAACTCCAAATGAAGGCTATCATCGGAGCCCACGGTGGGCTGCGACACAAAAAGTCACCGCTCCGTCTATCACAAGAGAAAGCTGCTAATGATGATGTTTTTCTTCAAGTGCACAAACATCAAGTCCGGTGAGGTTTCTGCGTGTGTCTATGTGTGTGCTTGACAGAAATGTCTTCCTGCATTACACTTCTGCGGCGGGAAGATGTAATAATTTCCCTTGAAAACTGGGGCTAGACGCACGCTTCCTAATGATGGAATCTTTTGATGTTTAAATTAGGATATCACACGCGAGGAGCTATCCTCTCAGGGCCGCACCTTCTTATGACAAGATTAGCAGCAAAGCAAAGCCATTACTGTGGTTTATTTCTGCCCCAGCCAACTCCCAGAAACAGGCTCAGAGGTAGGCAGCCATCCAGAGAGAGAGATAGATGCTTTAAAAGAGAGGGAGGGAGAGAGGTATAGTTAAAAAAAAAAAAGAAAGAGAAGGAGTGATATGAGAAACAGCAATGAGGAACCCAGAAAAGAGGGAAAAAACTAATGGGGTACACACTCTTTATAGATCCCATCCAAACCACTTATTTATAGATCATCTGTGAAGCACACATAAACCTCTGCTTCAAATTTCTGTCAGCCTGTCACAATGTCAGCCATGTCAACTTTTACATATTTTGCTGTCTCTGCTGTCAACACACTGTACAGCGATAAGAATTAATAACGCTGTAATGCTGACAAGCGCCAAGACGGACTGGTAGCAACATTTACTGACTTAGCCGACTGTCCCACGAGAGCCCAGATAGCCTGTGTGTGTGTGTGTGTGTGTGTGTGTGTGTGTGTGTGTGTTTGTGTTTATAGGGCAAGACAGAAGAGCTGGAAAACTGAAATTGACTGACATTGATTACATTTTATAAAAATATATAAAAGCACTCCCCTATGGAGCATTTGCATCTGTGATTAGATTATCCTCATGTTGGGGCTGGGGTTGGTAGCTGGTCCCTACCTGGAAACTCAGCACTAGAATGCTATTGACATCAACTCCTCTTCTTGAAAAGAGTCTGTTTTCTGCATCCAGAGCCCAAAATTTGATCAACAAGAAAATAGTAGGTTTTGTTATCCTAGTTCTCTTAAACGTAGGGTTTATGGAAATTGTTGCACTGTGTTATAAACTACTCCCAGGGTTTAGTGCTAAGTAGCGTAAAAGTTACTTTTTAAGTCTAGGCTGAGTCATTCTCACGAGACTCATATCATCCACTGTAAAAGTTATTAGAACAAGTCAGTTCCTGTTAGCTAGCACTCTAAGCTATGTTCAAACTGGCCCCACACAGCTACACAGGTTAAAGACGTTCACAACCATCCACAACAGTTACACTCATCCAAGTTGGCTTGGGGGACAGCGTATAGCAACCTATGGGCCAAATCAAAATGATTTCTTCACCTTTAGTGTGACTTGTTCCCTTATCGGCAACAATAGATGCAGTATAATAATGTGAAACCAATTTACTTTGGCCCAGTGGCAATAAACAGTTCATACCGTGGACAGCTCCTGGTGCTGAAATACGATTTGGTGGACTGACCGGATGACAAACAAAGTAACCCAATTTAATTCCTCAGCATTATGTAAAAAAAACAAACAAACAAACAAAAAAAAGATTTGGGTTATATAAACACAAATGGGAGCATGAAAATTTTAGCAACAACTGTATAGCAAAGACACAGAGGTCTGGAACTGTACTGGCAAAGAAACTTTTTTTTTCTATGTTTCTACTTATTGTTCTTTAAACCTTCCACTTCCATTATCCACTGTTCTCTTGGACAATAACAAGAGAGACAGCTTTCAAATACCAGAGTTTATTTCCTTAAAACTTGTCAAAGCTCCTCCAGAGCCACAGATGACATTGTACATTTATTATCACAGTACGACTACTCCTCCTCATGGCGTGTTAACTGATCAGAGATCCAAAGCTATGTCTGCACCAGTCAAACTGTATTGGCCCTCCAAATAAACCTTTCAGAAATGGCTAACCGTTGTGCTACAGTTTCCCATCCTCAAAGTGAGAAATATAGCTCCTGTGATGATAAGGTGTATGGAAGCAACTACAATTTATATCAAACAGCAAATCACGCCGCTTTGTGAGCTGGAACTATGTTTATGACCTAGGCATGTGCCAACAGTCATATATAGGAAGGAGAATGGAGGGACACACATAACAGTGACTGACTCCTGAGTTAAAGTGGCCACCAAAGAAGACTGACCAGTGGCCACTCGTCTTGAACCACAGTTAATAATTGCACTCCAACAAAGGAAGCCTACAACAGGGCTCGCACATAGTCACACACACACATACCAAGGTTGGTGTTCTTTGAAATTGTATCACACTAAACAGGGGACATTACCTGGGCTTTCATGCCGGAGAGTGGCTGCTGGGTAGGTAAAGCAACGAGAGCTCTCCAGCACTTCACTCCTTTCGCTCTCCTCGCTCGCCACGGTTGGGGAAGAGAGCTCAGGCAGCCGTTAGGACCGTAAAGAGAGGGCCGGCGATGGCGGGTCCCCTCTGAGGCCCTTTTCATGCTCTCAGGTTGAGTCACAAGGGCCCACTTCAACGCCGTTATCCAGGGATGGGAAATACATAGCTTCTCTTTAAAACTCTGACCCGGCCTTTTAGTCCAGTGCGCTGGGGGCCGATTATCCTCACTCACCCTTTTTTAAAAAGTCATATCAACACACATGCACACACACACACACACACACACACACACACACAAACAGAAACGCTCTCACTCACACAGGAATATAAGCACATTAGAGAGTGGCGCACGTACACACACATGCACACAGCAGATACATCCGCCAAGTGGCTCGTATTCGCAGAGGTTACAGCCCCGACTCAGGGACAGATCTATATTTAAGAGGGAAATACAGTGAGCGTTTAACCTTGGAGTTGAGGTGACTTTGAGTGAGTCACAGGAGGTGTGGGAGTTGCTTTTGTGGGCGAGCTCTTTCTGCTGCATTTTCTCATATTCTCTGCGAGTGAGTCAGCCAGCCGGCCAGCCAGCCAGCCAGCCAGTCTGCGAGCCGAGAACTAAGGGCTCGCTTTGCCGAGTCTTTCCTTTTGAAGATGACCTTGGGCTCAAGGTAAAACGCGCTGAATGTTTTAACGCGCGCTCAAAGTTTCATGCTCTGCTGTGTGGTGTGTAGCCCGGGCTCATATCTCATCCCAGCCAGAGACTACCCACCCGCTGCCAAAGCCAGTGTTCTCTCAAGGTCCGAACTTGCCTGTGACAGGTGAAATAGACCGTCGGAATTTGAAATTCAAGCGGAGATAAACAAACAAGCGACTCATCAAAGTCGGGTTTCTGTGTGTGCGTGTGTGTTTCCTGGTCGCCCCAAGCTATGTTTACTCATTAGCTCGCCGCGTCCAGTACCTTGCTGGATGAAAGATGATGCCAAGGACTGATAATGACAGACAATGCAGTTAACAGCAACAAACACCGCACACAAAACCCCACTGGGAGCCCGCTTCTCTAGTCCACGCCGCTGGAATGGGTGGTATCTGCTCTCTGGTTGATATTAAAACACAATTAATCAGACTTTCAAATGGGATTTGGTGGGTAGGTAGGCCAACTGTTTTATGACAATTTAGTATCAATTTAGGTGTTTTATCCATCCAAGATGAGAATGCATGCAATCCAAACAACAATATTTGCAATATGGAAAAGTAGGATTTTGCTTTTGACCTTCCTTTATTTGTCCAACATTGTAAATCCACATATAGCAGAAGTGAGCTTTATTTATTTCTTATTCCATCTTTTTTCTGATCTGTTGCCATCATAACTCGATGCTGATTGCACTTTATACAAACTCAAAGCACTTCCTCCTTGGTTCACTCGTTGGCTTGATAAATTAAGGATAATGTGCATTTCCACAAGATCAAGTCCAAGAATATAGTCATGTCATACTGCTGTTGCTCTTCTTAAGAAAAACACTGGTTCCAGTCTCTTGTGTTTTCGTCGTGCTACGATACTGGCAGTGAAACTCAATACTTCCTGGACGTATGTTTCACATTAAAAGTCTTCCAGACGATCAAAAGGGCAAAACCCCTACCTCGTCTGGTAGGTTTTTAGTGCAAACAAGTGTTAAGTTTTGTGCACACCGATCAAAATAACATAAAATAGCAAAGTACAACCTATTAGAATTATTTAGTGGGGGGAAACAGTATCTTAAAAAGATGAACCCAGCGGGCATGACTCCGTAGTTGTATGCAAGCCATTTAAGTAGAGGTAATTCCTCTACTACTCCCTGTTAATGTGTTTCACCTGGCAGTTATCTTTGTCATTATTGTAATTGAGAATTTACAGTATATGAAAATACATGCTTGGGAAAGATGAGTGAGCATCTGCTGGGCTGAGGAATACTGTAACTACTCTGTTTACAAGCATATTTTAGTCGCCTCAGACAGTGGGCCTGTGGGGTGACGGAACATCGCTGAACACAATTCATCCTGTGTAGCGCTGTACTGCTGGCTCGCTTCTGCTCCTGTTATTAAGTCCACAGCCATGCCAAGCGTTTGTACACAATCCTCTGTTGTTTTGGGTGTGCAGCGCTAGGTAGTGTTAGCATTAACCCAGAAGCCGAGCTGAGGATAAAGCGTGTGTTTCAAGTGGAGGAATGCCAGTCAGCCAGAATCCCTCTTTTCCCTGCAGCATCTTCGGCATCTAATCCATGACCACAGACATCCCCCTCATTACCGCCAAATTACATGCAAATTTCCCCAAATAAATGAGTTTTAAGTACTTGACAACCTGTCAGCCTTGGAATATTGAAACGTCCTGACGGCTAGATAAACAATCAACAATAATCACTCTATGCAAATTTGATATTTCCTGCACAATTACGAGAGGAAAAAACACCCACTATAAATAACTGGACACACAAAGGCATCTGGCATTTGTTCAGGTTTTGAACAGATACGGATGCAAATGAAAGATTCTTTAGGATGTAATTGATTCAAACGTCGCTGCGCCTCCTCTGCCTCCTTTTATTGTTCTTTTTTTTCTCTGGCACTTGTTTTCTTCTTCCTCTCCCTTTATCTCGCCGCTTTCAATATACACAGATAATGGCTGATGTAAATGAGTGAATGAGAGAAAGGGAGAAGAGAGGGAGCAGAAAGAAGGATGTGAATCACCCTCTCGTCTACCTCTTGTTTTGTCTTTCCAAGCTCACGCTGCTGGTTTAGACGGGAGATGTGTGCAAAATGACGCGCGCTTATGAAGTAGATTGGAGATGACCGTGCAACTGAACGCAGCCTGGGAAACGGCGAGCTCTGTCCGCTGCTTGGGAAGGAGATTACAGTGGGCCTCAACCCAACCCCCCCCACCCCGCTCCTCCACAACACCCAGAGATTAAGACTGACAAGAACATATCAAGTCATTTCAGGACAAGCAGATCTCTCGCTCCCATCTCTCTTCCCTGGGCCTTTCTTTTGAAAACACTTTATTCTCTCACTGCCTCTCTTAACTCAGTCCAGCTTTTTCTCTCTGCTCTTTATGTCTTTTTCTGTCTCGCAAACTTGGCTTTTTTTTGCTCTTCCTTCCTCGCACCCACTCTTCTTCATGCATCTGTCTTCTGTCCACACTCAGGGGCCTTGGCGGTTTGTGCCGACTCTGGCCCCGGTGACCACCAACCTCCAGGATCAGGACATCCATTAGTGGGAGCTAACGGCTTCCTCCCTGCCCAGCACTGACACCTCCCGCTGGGCCTCTCTTTCTCTGACTCTCCCATTCCTGATGGCCTCGGCTCGCTACTCTCTGGGCTTCCGGTTCATCTTTTTTATCGCTGCAACACACTCAGTGTCAGGCGGAGACAGTCGGCTGCAGGAGACACCATTGTGGCTGACACCCAGAATCGAGGGATTGGGGCGATAGTTATAGGTTGAGGTGATTCTTGTCATTTCAGTGTGACTTCTCATCTGATCACACCAGGATGTTTTAAGAAAAAGGCAAAAAGCAGATTTTGCTCTCAAGAGATGAGTTTGTTGGGCTTGTGTTTGCAGATGCGTGCCTTTACTTTATATTTAAATATAAGTATGTAACAGGGTTTTAAAACTTGTTTACTATTTAAACTTTTATGTCTAAATTAAATTTTGGTATTGCATTCAAATAAGTTAAACTGAAGCATTATGTATTCCTTTATGGGTTAAGAAAAGTCTCATAATCTTTAAGTTAAATACAATTTTAAAAAAAATACTGGGTTATCTCAAAAGCTTAAAAGCTGAAAACAGGATTATTCTTCACAAAAAGTTTACATTTTCGAGATCCATGACTATCACAGGACAGTGACAACACATTTACACGCTGTGGACTTAATGAATCGGAATTAGATAGTAATCTGGATGCACAATCTATACAAAAGCAATGCAAGGAGATGAGCCTGAGAGTAAGATTAAAAAGTAAAAATCATTTTACTACAATGATATTTACATGAATGGCGCCACAACATTTTAACACATTTTAAACTGGTTTCAGGCAGCAATAAGATCTTCATGACATCTAATCTTTCAAATCTAAATGTAAAAAACATGTAGTGTCTTCAAGCAACACTAAGTTTATATTAAAATTTGGTAACATTAAAATAAAAATATATAGCCTTCTGTTATTTATCTACATATATATCTATATGGTGTGCATTTTTGAATTTGTAACTGGGGTGAATGTAAACAGCAGCACGAGATGATAATATGGCTTCATCTTCACAACCAACAGTGTGACATTTGGGAAACGGAGTTTGACCACCTAACATCATCCGCCACCTCTAATCCTGCCAGAGTCTTGCTCGATCCAGGAAGTTGGCGGGCCAGGTCTTTGTTAGGATGTAATGATGCAGGCACAACAGTCTCTGATCTCCGTTGTTTGGTCAACATGAAACTCACGTTGTCCAGACAGGACCTTAAAGAGCAGCCTTAAGTCTAAACTGGGCTAACATGGCTCCAATCCCAGCTCTCTTTCCCCTCCTCTGAGCGTGATCTTGGTCTGCCACTTATAATCCAAAAATCCTGTCTTCATTTTCCAATGAGTGTATTTATGTCAGAGGCAACGCATGTTTCGACAATAGTTTGAAGGAGCTTCTGGCTGCTGCGAGTGCTGCCGGTTGCCATAGCACTACATTTCTTCATCAGATAAGGATTAGGGCTGCAACCTGCTTCTCATAAAGCAAACATGCACAGGTGGCGTTTGCGTTTATTCATACCTGTTCATATTCCCAGCATACAGCGTACTTCAAGGTATAATTGGTCCTTCTCACCTGTAGTGTCCAGAAACCATGCCTGGCTTATCACCCCTGGGACTGGAATTGTTTCCAAATTTATCCCAGTCAATTAGACTGCCTCATCAGACATAGACTGTCACTTGCAAATGTATCTTCTGTTACGTACCGAGATTGCAAGATCTGTTTTCTATAAAGTCTCAAAATTTCCCTTGTACACTGGAATATTACAGATTTCTTTACATGCAAACCCAGAGCTTTCAAGGCTAATGGTCTTCTGGTGCCTAAAGTCACATCATCATCAGTCATCTACAGTAGGTAATCCAGCCAAGACAGCAGCTGAGGTTACCCTGGTAACCTATAAGCGCCACAGCACTCAGATTATTTTTTACATTGTCCTGTTGGCAAAGCATCTCCTTTGCTTTGCCAACAGGACAATGTAAAAATAATCAATAATCAAATCAATATCTCTTTGCTGAGACGCCGCAGGGGGATCAGGAAGATTCAGATGAGGGCGATGTGAGACGAGAAGCGCTGCGGCTGATGGGATCTTTGAAAGTGCTGTGGTGGACACCTGGGCTTGAGGGAGGAGGAGGAGGGACAGGCGGATGGTCATGACGGCGGCGTTGACGAGCGGTGCCGTTATCAATCACAGGCTGCTCTATTAATTTCATCAAGGCCCCGGTGCCTGCTGACATTAAATGACACGCTGGTTGGTCCGATGGCGTCCCTGAGGTGGCAACACGGCCGGCCGGCGCTTTTGAAATGCAAATCAGGCTTTAACCTTAAACAGAGCCGCCTGGCCGAAATTATCTTTCTGCCTTCAAGTCAGGTGCTCCCCTCCCTCCTTTCTTTTTTTATCCCCCCGCCCCTTGCTTCCCACCTATCCCTCTATTCCCCCTCTTTCCCTCCCCCTTGTTCTTCCACCAAGTTGACCCCTGGGGTTCCAGAGATGGAGAGAGCATCTTTAGAAGAAGCGACAGATAAAGGCAAAGGTGGAGGAGGGCGGGAAAGGAAGAGGGGGAGGAGGAAGGGAGCGGCAGTGCTGACACCAGCATTCTGTCCTGATGAAGGGGCAGAGGAGCGCCACCGCCAAGCCCAGGGATGAAGACGTCTCAAGGACAAGAAAACATGGGAAGGAGGATGGTACGTGGG
>JAPMOB010216792.1:0-17977 GCA_029875015.1 Lepomis gibbosus | reverse complement strand
CTACGCTTGGTGTACAGTCTCAGGGTGCTGGATTTGGGGTGAAACCCTCCATGCATTGTGAGGAGCTTTCTCGTCTTGATTTCAGTAGCCTCTATCTCCTCCTTTGTCCAGTTTATTATACCAGGGGTATCTGATGACTGGCAGGGCGTAGGTATTTGTAGCTATCCTGAACATCTGCAATGTGGCCTTCTGGTGGGTCAATCCCCTCAGTTCTGATCATCTTCCCTCTTTTTGATACCATGCGACCACACTTGTCCAGTCTGAACAACATTCCAATGTCGTTGCTGTAGATCCTGGTAGTGTGGATCAGTGAGTCGATGTCTCGCTCATTTCTGGCATACAGCTTGATGTCATCCATGTAGAGGAGGTGACTGATGATTGTTCTGCTTCGGAATCGGTATCCGTAGCCAGTCTTTGTGATGATCTGGCTGATCTCCTGGATAGCTCAGTGGTTAAGGCCACTGACTTCGGTACAGGTGATCGTCGGTTCGATTCCGGTTAGGGCGTGGGTATCCAGGTGGACCCTTAGGCAAGGTCCTTAATGCTACTGGCCTACATCAGGCATGAGTGAAACCGCAAATACAAGGGCCATACTGGCTTGAACCAGGGCAACCTGATGAGAAATGGGCTACTAGAACAAGACATACATGGACTAGAGCAGAAAACGGAAAACATATATATATTATCTTTTACTTACTTTAATCTAAGAAGAAACATGTCTGTCAAATGTATTTACCCAACCTTTTTCTAAATTGAATTTACAATAATTAAATTGGATTTATAAATTTGTAAGGCAGACTATCCGTACAAGGAACTGGGAGGAAAGGATGAGGGAGTGGGCAACAGCTGCACACCGCAGGTCAGGCAGTGCCAGCAGAAGAAGAGAGCTGTATCCTGCTCAGCGAGCTGAATAAATATTATATTTCCACACTTGACAAAAGTAGACTAGCCTGGAAAAAAAACATAAGTGGAGAAAGTATATACTGGTAGCCCATTACTGTATGACTCTTGTCTGACTCTGGGGCTGCTTCGGTGTCAAGTTGACACAATGAAATTGCTCCACTGTGACTCTGACACGTGAACATCTAAAAACTGGATGAAAGAAAAAACCAGGACCAATCTAAGGTCATGCAAAGTGTGTTAGGGTGAGAATGTGTGTATGCCCTCAAACTACTAATAATTAATGTACATTATTTGGGGTTGTTTGTCTTAAGAACATGTGCCTTAAGCTGCACTAGCTGCATAAAGAGTCATTTTAGAGTCACTTCAGTTGTAAACGGCTGATGAAGCAATGCCAGCTTGCTTGTTGTGTGTTGCAGGTGCTTCCTTCACTGGTGTTTAAACTAATGTGGATGTGGGTAGATAATAACAACATTGCCACTTTTGCAAGAATTCTTGCATCACCAATTCAGCTCTCTCTCTCTCTCTCCCCCTCTCTCTCTCCCTCTTTAGTCAAGACAACCATTCTGAACTACCAGAGTCCCACCACTGGCCTTTTCCCGGTAAAAACATGCTCCACCTGCAAGGAGGCCAAGGTCCGGGACTCACTGTACTGTGCTGCTGGTGCTTGGGCCCTGGCTGTCGCCTACAGGTTAATGCACAAAACACACACGCACCCTCACAGATAAACCATGCAGGATATGTTTCATGGGTTTAGAATTGAATGCATCTTTAACTGCAATGTGTATCATAGGTGGGCGCTCTATTTGTGGTTATTATTACAGTTTAATTGGAACTTAGACACCTCACTTGATCTATAGTTATATGACATGATAAACTAATGTATACACACATCATCTTCAATGTTTTTTTTTTGAGGATTTCTGTAAAGGTGACCCTGGTCCATCCCAGGGTCCTATAACTCCTTTAGGTACTGCAGTTTGAAGCTGCACTAAACAACTTTGCACTTTGTAAGCCCCAAGTGGAAGCATGAAAAACTAATCCCACTTAACAGACCTAACTGACCATTCACTAAGCAAAACCCTTTGTTGATGTTACTCACCTGTCAAGCTTTCTTTTCTCACTTTGGTTTCATTTTGGACATTGGTTTACACTTGAAACGTTGTATAATTTTAGACAATGGATGCCAACAATGGGTTCTCATACACTATTACAAATAATTTAAATATACATAATATTGTGATTAAAAAACTGAGGGTAAATGTCCCAGGAAAAACATTGTAGGATGAAGACTGACCAGTCTGTTTGGTGGACAATGATGTAATGTTATCTTGAGTTTGGCTGTGGCTGCTGGAGTTTAAACTTCCCCAATTTGAATAAGCAGGACAGAGCTGCTAACATTAACTTTCACTCTGATTCAGGAACATGTGCTGGTTGTTTTAATTTTCGAAACTAATGTGGTTAGTTAATGACCTTGGTCTTGGAAGCAGGAGTGGAAATTTACACCCACCAAATGCGGGTAGATTTTCCGTTTGACGCTTAAATGTTTGAAGGCTACCTGTCACATTGGCGGGTAAATGTTTTCGGCATTTAATATCTATTTGACGATAACTAAAAGCAACACAGGGTTCCTGTCTCTTGCGTGTTGCACTTAAATTGGTCCCCGCTGTACCCAGGGATCTAAAATCGTGGAACACACGGATTAAGGGTGTTCATTGGTTGTTGTTTATATTTGTGTTTTTGGTTAGCATGGATTTGTAAGGGGTGGGTGTTGGGGAATAGGAGTCCAGAGGGAAAGAGGTGAGAGTGTAGTCATTCATACATACCGCAATAAACGCAGAAAGAATATTCGCATTTGCTCATTCATACTGAACAGTCGTTAGCGGCATAATCCATGTGTGCTTTCACATAGCGGTCTGGCTTTAATGGAACCACCGGCGTAGAAAAAGATTTAAGTGTTAATATAACACAGGTGTTATACCAAATTCTGCATCCCTGCCGAGAATTGCATGCACAACCAAATACTATTTGAAAAGGAAATATTATTCTTTGTGGGGTTCATTATCAATGGTGATAAATGATTTGAAGTATATATTTTATGAACATTTAGACTCAGTATTTTATTACTTAGTAGAGGTAGCATCCCTAAAGATTCAGCAAAAATATATGATAACCGCATTAGATTAGTGTGCACAGCAAAGTGTCTGAAATGGACCCTAAGAGGTGGATGCATAACTCTGCAGAACAGATGGTGTAGGTTACCTGCTGAGATTTCAATCCATCACCTCTTTTCTCAGCGTATATGAGTGTCATCTCCCACAAGGTGCGTGCAATTCTCGGCAGGCGTGCAGAATTGGACATAAGACGGGCCCAAACCAACAAAATGAAAAAAACAGTGACAGACAATTACGAAAAGGAGGCTGAAGCTCAACGTAAAAATTATTCACTCTAGTGTTTGATGCACTGTCAGATCTTCTAATGGTCCAGCTGTCCTGCCCAGAGATGAAGGAGTATGATCCATAGACTGTATAAGCTGTGATCCTGTGGCACCAGGACTCTGTCAGAACCAGGTGGCCAGACTTCCTGGACCGTGCAAAGAGGGTGATTGTAGCAAGTGAGCAGTCTGATGAGGAGGTGTAAGTTGAATGATAAAGCATGATTAATAGTGAGTAGTGCTGAGATTTAAGTTGAATGATTAATGAGCATCTTGTAAGTTTAGAAAACAATTTACTGTTAGGTATTAATAGCAATAATATAATTTTGCTTCCCATTCCTCTTCTTTAAGTTTGTATTTGACATAATACCTTTTTATGTCAAATAAAAGGACTGTAACAAATGTATATGTGACACAAAAAGGCAATTTATTATTTTGGCCGGGTAAAAAATAGGCAAGTGGATTTTTTTCATCTTCCAGTCCCATTTGCAGGTGAGCCAAAAATCTTATTTCCACCTCTGCTTGGACACTCGGTTACTGCTGTAGGTAGTAAGCTAGTCAGCGGGATATGCAGGTGACTGCAACTTACATTTGACCAGATAAACACACTTTTGCTCTTGTGTTTTGGGGTTTTGACCTACCGTGCCTAGTAATGGTTCTAGACTATGCTTGGACAATCGCTGTTTTGGGGTGAACACATTTAGTCAATGCTTGCTTGTTGCTATATACACAAAGACTTGTTACATCATGTTGTGTGCATGTGAATATGCAAGTAAACCATTCATGACTTACGAAATCCCATGAACAAATAGGGCATATTTCAGTTACTTTTGGTGATGTATGCCTAATCTGATAAAATTATTGTATTTGTATATTCGTCACATAGGTTGTGAGAGAGACTGTGCAATAATGTGACAGTGCAACTAGAAAGTATTACATTTTCCAGCACCACAGCAAATGTGATGTAAAAGGAACACTAAAATGGATGGATGGATCACTTATAGTGTGTTTATAGAGCATTGTGTGCAAAACAGACCTATAATCCTCAGTTATATTGGTTTACAGTTACCGTTTCACAGCTTTCTGCCCCCTCTGTCCCTTCTTCTTCGCCTTTTGATTTTGTTCCACTCTCTTCTGTTTCATTCCTGCTGACCCTGATCTCTAATCTGCCTCTGTAATTTGAAGGCTTTGCTTTTCAAACACACCAAGATTATTGATTCAAGGAGAACAGTTTAAAATTTCACTGAGAACCGTTTAAAGGCCCCAAACTCCTTTTATCAAGTGTCCCTGCACTTGATGCCTGCATTCCTCAGTGATTAGTTTCTAGGGAAAGAGCAATTCCACCGAATGGGCCTGTAATAGGACAAAGAGAAAGGAGAAAGGACAGAGAGAAAGATGTGGAGGGAAAGAGAAATATTGGGAGGATGGAGACAGAGAGGAAAAGGAAAGATAAGGAGAGAAGGAGATGCATGGGGAGGAGATATGGGGAGATAGAAGGTGAGGTGGGCAAAAGGGGAGATCAAGTGAATGGAGAGATAAGAGGTGGGGAGAAGAAATGGGAGATGGAGAGAAGGACTAAGTGAAGAAATGAGTTCGAAGGGGGAAGACAGAGGGAAAGAAAGGGGTAAAAATAGAGTGTACTGCAGTGATGTGACCAGCGGCAGATCCCAGTCATCAGTCATGGCTGCCTTCTATTAGAATTGTCACTGGGATTTAATTAAGATAATTCTCATCTGACAGGCTTGGCTAGTGCCATTACTTACTTCACGCCCAGCTGTTATATGTGTGTTTGAGTGTGTGTGTGAGTGAGAGGGATTCATTGACTCAACTGGCCCTTTGATTTGCCACAAACTCCAGACAAGTTTCATCCTCTACCTTGCACAGTCACATTTTATCCTTTTTTTAATATTTATTTATATTTGAATGGGGTTGTGGGTTATCAGCTTCCAATACTAAGATTAGTCTTTTAATATTTTCTTGTAGTTGTCTAACCCATTGTGTTTTCCTTAATAAGTGTAATTAAATTTGAAGAGCTGGGTATGTTACTCTAACCCCTGGTCGGCATTGGATCGCCCCATGCACATTACAATGTTGAATATTTGTAGTCTGGTAATGAATGTCCAATGAAGTACTAAGATTAATGTACCATCTACCACTGAAATCTGTTTCGTGAGTGAAACACATTTAGCTTCAGCAACTTGGCTTTCCTCTCTTGATGTCCAGTGAGTAACCTTTGAAATGTGCATCTGGGATCTGCCAGCTGCACCAGATGCATGCTGCATCTCACTTTGGTTTCTGCAACCAAAATTGATTGACTTCTGAGTGATATCTTACTGTGATTGCTCTCTTAAAACAACAGAGTAAATATTAATCAAAGCTTAAATGCTTCTCCACAAGCCATTTTATTGTAATGCATTTTTGCTCAGAATGCATACATATAACACTAAGGGTTTTTAAGGGTTTACAAATTGCTCATTGATTTTATTTTGGCCACTGTTGAATGCCACTGATGAATTGTTTAGGCAGTATACTTTGTGATAAAAAGACTGCTAGTTCAACCCCTGCTATCAACAGCGACTAAGGCAACAAATGATACATTGTTGCTTTTTAGTGCTCCTGCGTTTAGTGTTTACACTGACGTCTTTCAAATGAATAAAGAGGACAGGAAATCAAATGAAAAGACAGACAGCTCATTCATTGGGCAGTTTAGGTGACTGTCACACTGCATAATCAGCATTGCATGGACCCATGTTGGACAATGTCGAAACTGACAGCAATTCATTAAGTGCTTTATTGCACCTTTATTTATCTTCTCTGATGGACACAAAAGAGCCCCCAGTGAAATAACTAATTATAAGCATTATTTGAGAATGCAGCTATGCCACAGTTCAAACGAAAGCTTCCACCATCCAAAATGAACAAAACACACCACAATTTGTTGAGCGTCCCAATATTTTTGCTCTGCCCATCTGCACAGGGCCCTGTGTTGTCAGTGTTACATCTACTAGGGTTATTTCTGTACGTGTTATTAATAGTTGTGGTAAATGGTGGGTTTACGTTGCTTTTGTGAAGCACAAATAAAGTCTGACTTGACTTGACTCTTAAAGGATGACTCCAGTTTATTATAATTTAGACGTTATTTTTGTACTTGGCAATAATTTAATAATATTTGAACATTAAATTCAATGGCTTAATTGCAGCATCAGTAAAAAAAAGTCCAATGATCACACAGGTTTGAGTTAAACCCAAACTAATTATTGCTCATACTATTTGTTGTAAACATCCATCACAGTTCACAGTGCACAGTTTATTGAATTTTTTTTAACCTCCAAATAAAGTGGTTTAGATAATCTGACTGAACTGTTGGCGGGTTTTTTGCCCCATCTGACGTTGTTGTAGTGATGTTGTAATGTTCCCAAATCTCAGTGATTACGTTGGTGAGTAAAATGTTATGTTGACTGATCAAAATGTCCAAAGTACAATAATAAGACCCAGTGTTCATCATGTATTCATCCCCTCATTGTTTGTCCTTCCCTCATGTGTTCTCCCTGTTTACCCCTCTATGCAGGCGGATTGATGACGATATGGGGCGGACCCATGAATTAGAGCATTCTGCTATTAAGTGCATGAGAGGGGTCCTCTACTGCTATATGAGACAGGCTGATAAGGTGAGTTTTTAGCCAGCCTCCACTCAGCTCCTGCTCTTACACTGCATGTTTGCATAAAAGCACCCCGTGGTGACACACTGTATTACAGATCAAAGGTATATTTCTGAGCTGCTATTCATCAAAGCCTCTCAGAGCTGGAGCACTGGACACATCTGGTCCCTCTTTCATATCATAACAATTGACAATGGGAGCCGGTGGCTTTAGTCCTAAGGGCTTAATAATCAGCAATCTGTTAATTACCAAAGACTTTTGCTCCAAAGGGGGAAATTTCACGCAAAGCCTGCAGGAAACCTGGTTCATACGCATGAGTAGGCTGTGAATGAAAAATGGCATAAATACACCATTTTAAGTACCTAAAAAGTGCTCACGAACAGCATTTTTTTAGACTGCTGTGTCACTGTGCATGTGCATGTGTATAGTACGGGCCTTTGAAAGCCATTCTGTTTCATTTTGCTTCGACCTTGACGACCTAATTTAGGGGAGAGCTTTCCCGTGTCTTAATTACAAAGCTGCATTTACACAGTTAATTACACAGAGCAGTGTTTGTTATAGCCCCGTCTTCAACACTTACGGAGAACATGGCATTTTTAATGGAGACATGACACAGGGCCACTGCTCGGCAAATAACACAGAGCAAATACGGCAGTCGGGCCCCACTATGGTGTGGTGTATAGGGGACTGAGGTATTGAGGTCCCTCAGATTAATTAAATAGTATTTTTTTAGTTGGGATAAACAAATTGTAGAAGTCACTTTATCAGTTGGTTGGATTAATTCATGTCTGGAAACCCCCAAAGCTTATAGAACCAGAAGATGCAGTCGTACAATGCTGCCATTTTCTCAGGCAACCAAAAGCACAGGACTTCAACCCTGGACACAGGGTACAGGTCCTATGTCTAACATTTTGTTAGGTTTAGGCCCCTAACAAATAGCTGATTAAAATATTTGAGCATTTAGCACCTAAATAGCCAGATACAGATTTCCCTCAGGAGGTGGTAAGACCAAAAGGTGAATCTTTGACATACATTCATCAAGTGAACACAAACATGACTTCAAATGAATACTAATGTGCAAATAAACAACTGCTAACAACTTTGCCACATCAGCTTTATAAGGTGATACATCAGATTTCAACTTTAAAGGTGCAGTGTGTAAAAATTGAGACAGAAAAATTGGATTCACTTCAAGCTGACTGATCGATTATGTATTTGATTAGTTGATTAATCTAAGACTCATTTTGTGTATTCTAAAGAGCCTATTGTGTATTCTAGCCTATTACTCCATTAATATGACAATTAATCCAAAATAAATAACAAAAACATGTCTCAACTAATAAATCAATATTTTATTCAATCATCCTGATGGAAGCACATTAGAATAATGATAAAAGTAGCATATCATATTAAAATGAATCAAATTTCCACATCATTAATTAGGCTACTAAAACTTTAAATGTTTCTGACATGGATTTATTTCAGTAGAGTAATTTGTAGTACCATAATCACAGGCAAATGTATTTCTGCATCAGAGTGCGGCAAAGAAAACAACTGAAACAGACTGTACAGAGATATTGTCTGTAATGTTACTTTCAGCTGTAGATGACCCACTGTGTAACATTACATTACCGTGACAGCAGCAGAGCAGGAACTTTTAACATGAAGGCAATGAAGAAATAGTCGTAACTGCCGTTAGCTACTTAGCTAAGTTAGCTGTGCAGCTAACCTAGCAGTCGTATTACCTTACTGAGTCAGGAATGGGCAACAGAACCGGAGTTGGGTGAGTGAGTAACGGAACCATACTCAGCAGCCTTGCAGTGAACACGGCCGGACCGGGACTGAACACAGCTTGACGGAGGCCAGTTTGACAACTTGAATGGTGTCCGATTGTATTTTTCTGATTGAGAAGGAAAATAGGTTTTCTGAGTTTATTTAGTTTATGTACTCAACTAAAAGAGCTTGTGTTACGATGCAAACTTGCATGCATATCCCAGATGAAACTGTGGGGGGAGGCCTGAGCTATACTACTGGAATATTGCCTCTTGAGGTACAAAGTCATCACGAGACACGGCAGGCCAGGCCTAGCAGGTTAGCACGCTAACTTCTGTATGTCTCTGAAACACAATACATAGTCTTTAATATGATGTCAGAACTGTTACTTCTTCTGTTCTGTTGATAATGTAAGTAATTTTTTTGTGTTTGAAATTCATAAATATGTCCTTACACATTGCAGACTTAAGTATAAAAGTTTCATTGATGTGCTTTTCTTGATTGCTTGCTTTCTAAACTACTGCTGTACACTGGCCCTACCCCTTTATGGGTTGTTTTAGAAAATGCATCTCCTTGCAACCAAAAATTACGTGGAATGGCCCAGCAATTGGTCTGAAGAGATGCAAGATTTTTGTGTCTGCAATAGATTTATAAATAATTGCACGGAAGTGGACATGTACAATTTCCTAATAGTGTATGGAGCTGCAGGCATTGAAGTGTTTCACTAATTTGAAGCTCATATTGGCGCACTGCAGCACTCAAAACAATAAGCAAGATCTGGGGCCTCTCAGAATATCCCGAGAGTAGAGGCACTTGACACTGTGGCTCTGCTGGAGCGACAATCAGAGAGACCTCTACACTGAAGTAGGTTTTATAGAAACATAAACAGCAGTATCTATTGTTAGCGGCGGACAGAGGTAGCTCCCACTCTCACGCAGGCACGCACACATGCAGGCACGCGCACACACGCGCACACACACAGATATTAGCCGCTGTGGGATCATAAGAAGTGGAGCAGTTTCAGTAAAAAGTGGGACAGAGGGTCTCCACTATGACCTGACTAGCAGAGAAAGAGAAAGAGATAAAAGGTGAGCAGACGAAAGCACGGGGGGATAAAAGGGGGTCTGAGGAAGAGACACAGAAAGCAAGAAGAACCAAAAAGAAAAAGGAGATTGAATAAGAGAAGGTACTGCGAGGAGAGAGGTAGAAGTGAGGAGAGAGGGAGGGTGGGAGGTGGAAAGAGAAAAATGGAGACAGTGAGGGAGGGCTCAATGATGAAGAGAGCACAAAGTTAGGTAGAGAGGAGAGAAACAAACGAGGTAAAAATGGGACAAAGGGCCAATTATTTATAACTCTGCACGATAGGGATGGCATCCCAGACGTAATTTGGCGTGTAGTTGAGTCGATGCAGCAAACACACACATACACACACACACACAAAGTCACTAACAAACCAGCGAACACAAAACACGACACAACATATTGTTTCGGGGGGTTTTATGTGTCTGTTGCCCTAAATCTGATCCTTACCTGCTTTAGAGCAGATGACTACAGTTATGGCCAAAAATATGGGCACCCCTGCATGTCTGTCACATAGTGGACTACTTCTCCCAGAAAATTGTAGTAATTACACATGCTTGGAATTGTCATATTTATTTCTTGGATCAACACAATGAAAACAGAGAAGAAAAACAAATCTCCATTCCATGCAGAACTCTAAAAATGGACTAGACAAAATTATTGGCTCCCTCAACTTAATATTCAGTAGGACACCCTTTGGAAAAAGGGTTTGGAGTTTCTCACACCTCTGCACTGGAATTTCGGACCATTCTTCTTTTGCCAGCTGCTCTAAGTCTTTGAGATTTTATTGTTTCCTTCTCCTAAGTGTTATTTTGAGATCTCTCCACATGTACTCTATAGGATTTAGCTTTGGTGTCATTACTGGTCTCTTAAGAACTCTCTTGTGCTTTGAAACCATTTTGGGTGCTTTTGAAGTATGCTTTGGGTCATTGTTCTGTTGTAAGACCCATGACCTCTGATGGAGACCCAGCTTTCTGACACTGGGCGCTGCATTGCGCCACAGAATTCTTTGGTAGTTTTCACCCCGAAACATCAGTGAACTTCCTCCATGTTTGACTGGAGGGATTGTGTTCTTTAAAGGCCTCATTTCATTTTCTGAAAACAGAAGAATATGATGTGCTTTACCAAAAAGCTTTATTTTAGTCTCATCTGTCCTCGGGACATTCTCCAAGATAAATTTTGGCTTCTTCAGATATTTTTTTTGCAAATTCCAGCCTGGTATTTTTATGATTCAGCGGCGGGGTCCTCATGGGTTCTCCCTTTTCATTCAGATGACGACGGATATTGCGAGCTGACACTGTTGTACCCTGTGTCTGCAGGTCTGCTCGAATTTGTTTGGAAGTTTACTGAGAATCTTTATCCACTATTTGAACAATTATTCGTTGGAATAAACACGAGAATACCAAAGCATCTGTAATTGCAGCAATTTTCTGGGAGAAGCAGTTTATTATATGACAAACAGTAGGGGTGCCCATATTTTTGGCCATGACTGTATCTGCGTGGGTTATTCCTCCATAAGACAGGTTTATTGTTGCACTTGTTTTTTTCTTAGAAACAATCGATAATATACAGTATGTGTCTCTATAATGTTTATGGATTCATGCAGTCCTGCATTTCAGGAAGTTAGAAGTTATAGTTCCATTGGATGCAACGTTAGTATGGACCTAAGGCTTTGTACTAGAAATGGCTACATATTCTGAAGAAAATGTACATGTGCTCATTTCTGCTGCAACATTGCAGTGAAAATATTTGAAACTGCCTAAATATCCTTTAAGTTGAATTCTTTGTAGCTTTTGAACTGTGTTTGTACAGTATATGTGAGTTTTAGGTGAAGTGCAGGCGCTGAAAGTAGTTGAAGCGCCACCTCAAACAAGAGCAGATTAAGCAACAAAACTGAACTGAAAGCTGAAGTATCGGTTGAACTGAAAGAGATGAAAGAAGTTTAAGTGGCAGTTGAAATTTAAACACATTAAACGTGGAAATTTCAGTTCAGGCGAAAATACTGAAAGGAGTGGAAGAGTCTGTTGAAATGCAAGCTCTGCAAGGAGCTGAGGTGTAAGAAGGTGAGCTAGACTTTTGACTTGATTGTCCCTGAGGGAGGTTTGTTTTTGCAGGTTGTTCAACATACACACATATATATGAAGAAAACAATGTACAGATAAAGACAATATCTCCCCATAAATACATTCCTATATCCCTGCACACAACATAGTCAATGAGTAAGTTTGTTCAATGCTGTAATTGCAGACTGGACAAAACCCCTGCTGAAGCAAGCTCTCTTCCGTTTCAAGGTCCCGGATCTAAGTCCAGATGGCAGTAATGTGAAGTGATAATTGAGGGGGTGATAAGTGTCATTCTCTATTGTGAGGGCTAAGCATGTAATGGCTTTGTCATTTCTGAGACTTTGGGTGTGGGAAGGCAGATGCTTTTAGAAGTATGTGATGCAGGTAAGTTTGAGTTGTTGGAGATGGTTAACAGTGATGAAGAAGCTGGGGTTACATTACATTTATTAGTTTAGCTGACGCTTTTATCCAAAGCGACTGTCGCATGCCTCGGACATTGGTAGATGTGTCACAGTGGGAATTAAACCCAGGTCTCTCACACGAAAGCATGTGTCTTATCCACTGCTCCATCACCACAGGGGCACTGCAGGGAAACATACTGAGTTTACAGATAACATTTGCTTTGATTGATTTGCTTTAAAAAAAAAAGGAATACAAAGAAAAGTTGGCAAGGAGGTAGCCTCAATATACAACAAAAACAATGCAGCCATTGGAGAATAACAAACCATACAGCAAGAGAGTTTGTGTACTTACTAAATATATGAGGTTCAAAAAGTATGTGTTTCTGAATGTGGAAGGCTGCTCCTGTGGTCTACTGTACCCTTATTGAGGAAATGAACGTCTCTCCCTCTCTCTTCCTCTGTTCCATGCTTACCCTTGACCTCTCTCTTTCATGCTTCCCCTCCTTTTCTGTGTATCTCTCTACCAGGTGGAGCAGTTTAAACAGGATCCCAGCCCCTCCAAGTGTCTGCACTCAGTGTTCAATGTAGACACTGGGGACGAGGTGTACTCCTACAAGGACTACCACCACCTGCAGGTCAGCCAGCAAGCAGACAAGTGCAGAAATAAGGCAACACTCAAGAATAAAATTAAAATTATTTTTTACATGCCGTATATCCATAGACACAGTGTTTGAGTGTGTGTATGTGTGTGTGTTTTGGAGATGTCGTCGCTAGCTGCCGCCCTCAATGACGCAATGATCATTTCTGCAAAGGTTAGAAGTTTATTAAGGCTAAAGAGACAGATTTTATTATCATTTTATAAATACTGTAGAATAAAATCACACCACACCACTTCTATTATTATCTCTCTGGTAACATGTATTTCAATATTGAAAATGATCTCACTGGCTGTAGTCAGGGAAAAAACTATAAGAAGAGAACTTCGATGAATGAACAACAGGATGAACAAATGGACCCATCAATCTCTTAGTGACAGGTTTTGTGTGTCATACAAAACCGCCCATAAAAATGTTTAATTTCTTTGTCCCTCTGCTTGGCATTCATGTACGGTTGGAAAATTGACTTTTCCTTCAGAGGTGGATATGCATTAAATTGGTACTGGAACAGCTTATTCACTCGTCAATGGTATTGACAGAGGTCAATTTGGTGTGCAACGTTTGGATGGAGACTGCATTTCTAGTGAAGGATGGCCAATACATCAAAAGAGCTAGATAGAAATGCCTGTGACAAAGAAAAACTCATCAAAGCTGGATAGATGTTACACACTTACTGTATATCCATTTTTTCCCCTTGGCTTAGTTTTCTCTCCAACAACTTTACTGTGGAGTAAATTGTGTTATTGATAATACAAGTCCAAAGCCAAAAGCCTAACAGCTAATATAAAACTCATGTTTAAGTCTCTACACTGTGTAGGAAATCAAAGAAAGCTCTATTGACACATTTAAAAATACCACAAAGTCGACAAATGACAGTAATTGTTTTAATGGTATCTCATCCACTCTGTCCTTCCCTCTGTCATTGCTGCAGATCGATGCCGTTTCTCTGTTCCTGTTATACCTGGTGGAGATGATCTGCTCTGGTCTGCAGATCATTTACAACACCGATGAGGTAAACAAGACACTTAAATGACTGCCACGGTGATCGATTATGGACATTAGGGATTTACACCCTTTCCTGTTTGTTGGTCTGAAATTTTCTAGCTAATCATCGAGCAGCAATCAGTATCCATCCTAAACAACTTCTTTTCTTATAAAGATAATTATACATTGAACAAAAAAAAACATTTCCTACAATATTGTTTCCTGTGCAGAATGCTGCTTTTTCTTTACTCGCTATACTTCAGAATGAATACATTTAGAGATTTTTTGAATCAGTGTAAAAGCAGTTAAACTGCATTTGAAAGAACCACAGACATTAGTTTTGTATGTTTTCTGGCCCATGCTAGTATGGCTATAGGAATGGCAATGTCTTTGTCTCTGTCTGACATTTGAGCCACCACTTTATACTGAAATATTTCAACAACTGTTGTATGGATAGCCATGAATTTTTGTACAAACATGCATGGTCCCAGTAGGGTGAATCCTACTGACTGTGGTGGTCTCTTACTTTCCATCCAGCCAATAGCAAGCCAAAATGTTTATTTGTCCAAAACTTGATTTATGACTTTATACCTGCAAAATGAATTACACTGAACAAAATTATAAACGCTACACTTTTGTTTTTGCCCCCATTCATCATGAGCTGAATTCAAAGATCTAAGACTTTCTCTATTTACACAAAAGGCCTATTTTTCTCAAATATTGTTCACAAATCTGTCGAAATCTGTGTTAGTGAGCACTTCTTTGCCGAGATAATCCATCCACCTCACAGGTGTGGCATATCAAGATGCTGATCAGCATGGGTATTGCACAGGTGTGCCTTAGGCTGGCCACAATAAAAGGTCACCAGTCAATATCTGGTGTGACCACCATTTGCCTCACACAGTGCAACACATCTCCTTCACATAGAGTTGATCAGGTTGTTGATTGTGGCCTGTGAAATGTTGGTCCACTCCTCATCAATGGCTGTACGAAGCTGAAGTCACGTCGAGACCCTGATGAGGGCGACGAGCATGCAGATGAGATTGCCTGAGACGGGTACCGGCACCTATTTTTTTCCACTTCAAGCACTGGTTGTAAGGCTGGTTGGATGTACTGCCAAATTCTCTGAAACACGTTTTGGAGACGGCTTATGAGAAATGAACATTCAGTTCACAGGCAGCAGCTCTGGTGAACATTTCTGCAGTCAGCATGCCAACTGCACGCTTCCTCAAAACTTGGGACATCTGTGGCATTGTACTGTGGGAGTGAACTGCAGATTTTCGAGTGGCCTTTTATTGTGGCCAGCCTAAGGCACACCCATGCTGTCTGATTAGCATTTTGATATGCTGGCAAGGAAGAACACACTAACACAGATTTTGACAGATTTGTGAACAATATTTGAGAGAAATAGGCCTTTTGTGTACATACAGAA
Source organism: Lepomis gibbosus (assembly GCA_029875015.1). Lineage (NCBI taxonomy): Eukaryota > Metazoa > Chordata > Actinopteri > Centrarchiformes > Centrarchidae > Lepomis > Lepomis gibbosus. The sequence goes on along the minus strand of JAPMOB010216792.1, from coordinate 2,595 downwards.
AGTCTTAGATCTTTGAGTTCAGCTCATGATGAATGGGGGCAAAAACAAAAGCGTTGCGTTTATAATTTTGTTCAGTGTATATACGCATGAGTATCAGCACTTTATTTTTTTGTCCTAATTAACAAAATGAGTGTAAATGGTCAACATTATACCTGCTAAACACCAGCATGTAAGCATTGTCTTTAGCATGCTCACATTAGCATTTAGTACAGCAATGCCACAGTGGCACAGAGCTGCTAATATAGCTGTAAATCCCTCATTTCCACTGCATGGTACGGCTTGGCTCGTCTCAACTTCATTGGAACCGTTCTCTTTTGGTTTTCCATTGGCTAAAGTTGTGAAGTTGTGGATCACCTTGGTCGACATTACAGGCCAACTGAGCAGTTACTAAAAGCTTTTTTTGTCCCCCTCCGACGCACCTGTTTCCTGTTTGTAGATGTGCGAAGTTAATTACTATTCTAAAAGGAGGAGTTCAAATACTGCAGAACATGGATTGGACAGAGTAAACTGCTGCTATAATTGTCACTTATGCGTCACGGGACATCCTGCACAAACCCAACATAGCAGCTTTCAACACCACGGTATGGTCAATTGGCAAATCCCGCCTACATAAAGTGGGTACTATCTGCATTAGGAAAACAAAATTGAGAAAAGTACCTGGCACCAAAACCAAATCGAACCCAGCTGAGCTGTACCATGCATTGGAAATGAGGCTTTAGTCGTGTTTCTGGGTACATGACTTGTTACTGTCCAAATTATATAGAGAGCATTGTTATTGTCATTAACGACATATTTTGAAGCATCTCTAAACTGCATTCTGATGTTTATGAGAAATGTTTTTGCCCTTTAAGTCTGTATGCATACATGTGGAAATTCCTCTTGTGAAAATGCATCACTTGAAAACTCAATTTATTCTAAAATAATCAGTGGGACCCTAATGAGATTCATAAATCCTAAATTATGTGATGCTACCCTCCGAACATCCAACCAGATGTTATAAAGTAAGACCAAAGGGTCTCTGAAGCCAGTTAGATGTACCCTAAATCCCCTACAGATATCCTAGACCCGACACAAATGCAGGATCAGGGGACAGTATCTCACTTTTATAGCTTGGCTCACATTTATATTTTTGCTGAGCCGCTCAATTGACTTTCAGCAGGGAAACGTTTAGATGATTTCATTGCGGAAGCTTAAATGTCCTCCTGGGAATCGAACCGGTAACGTCTTATTTGGCAGCCCACCAACCCAGGCTATTACTGAAAAGCTGCTTTGAATGGTTTCTTCAGAGTTTCATGTATCCGTTCGGTGTCATTTTTGTCCTTTTTTATTTTTTGGCTCTTCATAAAACAGCGCGGCAACTTGGCCGTTAAGTTTACACACTGTGCTGCTTATTGTGTGGCCCTGAGGAGCAGTCGCAACTTCATTAATTCAGTTAGTTTTTATAGTCTGCTCATTCTCAGCTTTACTTACTGCCACAGAGCGGTGAAATTTGTGCCAGTGGTAAAAGAATCCATTTGTTTACTAGATTGGGCTCATCTTCAGAAAGTAAAGACATGCTAAAACATATTGCCACTAACCAATTAGTGAATCCAAGCTTTACTTTTGCATTTACTACTGTTTACAGAAAACCCTCCCTAACCTCTCAGTTTTCTGCATTTCTCACCCCTGATGGCAAACAAATTGACAGAGTAACTTTTTTATGAGGGCAGTCCTGTTTGTGCAGCGGCTTTAATTTGCATGATTAAACATTGCCTATTAGGTTGCGAAGGAGTCTGCAACCCCCCTCCCGTTCTTCTAATAACAAACATCAGATCCAGCAAGCAAAAGGACTTGTTATTTGTGTTCTCACTGAATGCTGTTTGAAAAGCGCTTCATTTGAACTAATCACATTGTTACGGTATCATTTATTAGTTTGTTGTTAACAGTCACTGCTTGTAAAGTCCATTGGCGTTTACTTGACTGAGCTGGAAGCTGCATTGCAGTATTTTTTTTTTCTTGAGGTGGTGTAGAAAGGCTGCTGCGCGTCCTCTGAGAAGATGCACTATCGACCTCCTCCCAGATGCCATTTTCAGTTTCATGCAGCATGAAATGGAGCATCTCATTAGCCTGTGTGTATCAGTCGGTGTTTTTTCACATATTACACGTGTATGCATTTCTTCACACTGTGACTGTTACTGTGGCTTCTGCAAATGTGCCCGTGAGCTCAGACATCCAGAAACAAAAAAAAGGCAGAAGTGGCAGGGACAGTTGTCTACCAGCAGGGAGACAGAGAGGCTTGTTTGGCCAGTGGGCAGCAACATTCATTAAGATACCATTAAGATACTAAAAGTTCCCCTTGTTAATCACTCCACTCATAAAACCCCAAATGAGAGAGAGCGCCAGCAAATACCTTTCTCTCTTTGCTCCCTCTTTCCCTGCCCTCCTTCATAGACTGGCCTATTTAAGTCCTACACAGGTTGTATCTGCTTCTCTCTCTCTTTCACTCTCTATTCCCTCTCTTTTTCCCTCCACCGCTTTGTCATTTTAGATTAAATCTCCAATCAGATAGACACACACACACACATGCACACACACACGCGCGCTGCTACTTTCAGG